>JAVHZZ010000001.1:491243205-491498205 GCA_036250195.1 Mixophyes australis
GGAGGGTGATGTGGAGGGTGATGGAGGGTGATGTGGAGGGGTGAGGGTGATGTGGAGGGGTGATGTGGGGGGTTGATGTGGAGGGTGATGTGGAAGGTGATGTGGAGGGTGATGTGGGGGGTGATGTGGAGGGTGATGTGGAGGGGTGATGTGGAGGGTGATGTGGAGGGTGATGTGGAGGGTGATGTGGAGGGTGATGTGGAGGGTGGTGTGGAGGGTGATGTGGAGGGTGATGTGGAGGGTGATGTGGGAGTGTGATGTGGAGGGTGATGTGGAGGGGTGGAGGGTGATGTGGAGGGTGCTGTGGAGGGTGATGTGGGGGGTGATGTGGAGGGTGGTGTGGAGGGTTGATGTGGAGGGTGATGTGGAGGGTTGATGTGGAGGGTGATGTGGAGGGTGGTGTGGAGGGTTTTGTGGGGGTGATGTGGAGGGTGATGTGGAAGGTGGTGTGGGAGGGTGATGTGGAGGGTGATGTGGAGGGTGATGTGGAGGGTGATGTGGAGGGTGGTGTGGAGGGTGATGTGGAGGGTGGTGTGGAGGGTGATGTGGAGGGTGATGTGGAGGGTGATGTGGAGGGTGATGTGGAGTGTGGTGTGGAGGGTGATGTGGAGGGTGAGTGGAGGGTGATGTGGGGGCGTGATGTGGAGGGTGATGTGGAAGGTGATGTGGAGGGTGATGTGGGAGGGTGATGTGGAGGGTGATGTGGAGGGTGGTGTGGAGGGTGATGGGAGGTGATGTGGAGGGTGATGTGGAGGGTGATGTGGGGGTGATGTGGAGGGTGATGTGGGGGGTGATGTGGAGGGTGATGTAGGGGGTGATGTGGAGGTGGAGGGTGATGTGGAGGGTGATGTGGAGGGTGGTGTGGAGGGTGATGTGGAGGGTGATGTGGAGGGTGATGTGGAGGGTGATGTGGAGGGTGATGTGGAGGGTGATGTGGAGGGGTGATGTGGAGGGTGATGTGGAGGGTGATGTGGAGGGTGATGTGGGGGGTGATGTGGATGTGGGGGTGATGTGGAGGGGTGAGTGTGATGTGGAGGGTGATGTGGAGGGTGATGTGGGAGGTGATGTGGAGGGTGATGTGGAGGGTGATGTGGAGGGTGATGTGGAGGGTGATGTGGAGGGGTGATGTGGAGGGGTGATGTGGAGGGTGAGGGGGAGGGTGGATGTGGAGGGTGATGTGGAGGGTGATGTGGAGGGTGATGTGGAGGGTGATGTGGAGGGTGGTGTGGAGGGTGATTGAGGGGGTGATGTGGAGGGTGATGTGGAGGGTGATGTGGAGGGTGGTGTGGAGGGTGATGTGGAGGGTGATGTGGAGGGTGATGTGGAGGGTGATGTGGGAGGGTGATGTGGAGGGTGATGTGGGAGGGTTGATGTAGGGGGGTGATGTGGAGGGTGATGTGGAGGGTGATGTGGAGGGTGGATGTGGAGGGTGGTGTGGGAGGGTGGATGTGGAGGGTGATGTGAGGGTGATGTGGAGGGTGGTGTGGAGGGTGGATGTGGAGGGTGATGTGGGGGGTGATGTGGAGGGTGATGTGGGAGGTGATGTGGAGGGTGATGTGGGGGGTGATGTGGAGGGTGATGTGGAGGGTGGTGTGGAGGGTGGTGTGGAGGGTGATGTGGAGGGTGATGTGGAGGGTGATGTGGGAGGTGATGTGGAGGGGTGATGTGGAGGGTGATGTGGGAGGTGATGTGGGAGGGGTGATGTGGGGGGTGATGTGGGGGTGATGTGGAGGGTGATGTGGAGGGTGATGTGGGGGGTGTGTGGAGGGTGGTGTGGAGGGTGATGTGGAGGGTGGTGGTGGGAGGGTGATGTGGGGGGTGATGTGGAGGGTTGGTGGTGGGAGGGTGGTGTGGAGGGTGATGTGGAGGGGTGATGTGGAGGGTGATGTGGGAGGTGATGTGGAGGGGTGATGTGGAGGGTGATGTGGAGGGGTGGATGTGGAGGGGGTGGATGTGGAGGGTGATGTGGGGGTGATGTGGAGGGTGATGTGGAGGGTGATGTGGAGGGTGATGTGGGGGTGATGTGGAGGGTGATGTGGAGGGTGATGTGGAGGGTGGTGTGGAGGGTGATGTGGAGGGTGATGTGGGGGGTGGTGTGGAGGGGTGGTGTGGAGGGTGATGTGGAGGGTGATGTGGAGGGTGATGTGGGAGGGTGGATGTGGGGGGTGATGTGGAGGGTGATGTGGAGGGTGATGTGGGGGGTGATGTGGAGGGTGATGTGGAGGGTGGTGTGGAGGGTGATGTGGAGGGTGATGTGGAGGGTGGTGTGGGAGGGTGGTGTGGAGGGTGATGTGGAGGGTGATGTGGAGGGGGTGATGTGGGGGGTGATGTGGGGGTGATGTGGAGGGTGATGTGGGAGGGTGGTGTGGAGGGTGGTGTGGGGGGTGATGTGGTGGGTGTTGTGGAGGGTGATGTGGGGGGTGATGTGGAGGGTGATGTGGAGGGTGTGTGTGGTGGGGTGGATGTGGAGGGTGATGTGGAGGGTGATGTGGGGGTGATGTGGGGGGTGATGTGGAGGGTGATGTGGAGGGTGATGGTGGGAGGGTGATGTGGAGGGTGGTGTGGAGGGGGTGTTGTGGGGGGTGATGTGGAGGGTGATGTGGGGGGTGGTGTGGGGGGTGGATGTGGAGGGTGATGTGGGAGGGTGATGTGGGAGGGGTGATGTGGGAGGGTGATGTGGAGGGTGATGTGGGGGGTGATGTGGGGGTGATGTGGGGGGTGATGTGGGGGGTGATGTGGAGGGTGATGTGGTGGGGTGATGTGGTGGGTGATGTGGAGGTGATGTGGGGGGTGATGTGGAGGGTGATGTGGGGTGGTGTGGGGGGTGATGTGGGAGGGTGATGTGGGGGGTGATGTGGAGGGTGATGTGGAGGGTGATGTGGGGGGGTGTGTGGAGGGTGTGTGGGGGTGATGTGGAGGGTGATGTGGGGGTGATGTGGAGGGTGGATGTGGGGGGTGTGTGGTGGGTGATGTGTGGGGGTGTTGTGGAGGGGTGATGTGGAGGGTGTGTGGAGGGTGATGTGGGGGGTGATGTGGAGGGTGATGTGGAGGGGTGATGTGGGGGGTGTGTGGGGGGTGATGTGGGGGGGTGATGTGGGGTGGGTGATGTGGGGGTGATGTGGAGGGTGATGTGGAGGGTGATGTGGAGGGTGTGGTTGGGTGGTGTGGGGGTGATGTGGTGGGTGATGTGGAGGGGTGGTGTGGAGGGTGATGTGGAGGGGTGATGTGGGGGTGATGTGGAGGGTGTGTGGGGGGTTGATGTGGGGGTGGTGTGGGGGGGTGATGTGGGGGGTGTGTGGAGGGTGATGTGGAGGGTGATGTGGAGGGTGATGTGGGAGGGTGATGGTGGAGGGTGGTGTGGGGGGTGATGTGGGGGGTGATGTGGAGGGTGTGTGGAGGGGTGATGTGGAGGGTGGTGTGGGGGGGTGATGTGGGGGTGTGGTGGAGGGTGTGGTGGGGGGTGGTGTGGAGGGTGATGTAGGGGGTGATGTGGAGGGTGGTGTGGAGGGGGGTTGTGGAGGGTGGTGTGGGGGTGTGTGGAGGGTGATGTGGTGGGTGATGTGGGGGTGATGTGGGGGTGTGTGTGGGTGATGTGGAGGGTGATGTGGAGGGTGGTGTGGGGGGTGATGTGGAGGGGTGATGTGGGGGTGGTGTGGAGGGTGATGTGGGTGGGTGATGTGGAGGGTGATGTGGGGGGTGATGTGGTGGGTGATGTGGAGGGTGATGTGGAGGGTGGTGTGGAGGGTGATGTGGGGGGTGATGTGGAGGGTGATGTGGGGGGTGTGTGGTGGGTGGTGTGGGGGTGATGTGGAGGGTGATGTGGGGGGGTGATGTGGTGGGTGGTTGTGGAGGGGTGATGTGGAGGGTGGATGTGGAGGGTGATGTGGGGGGTGGATGTGGGGGGTGTGTGGGAGGGTGGTGTGGAGGGTGTGTGGGGGGTGTTGGGGGGTGGTGTGGAGGGTGATGTGGAGGGTGTTGTGGAGGGGTGTGTGGTGGGTGGATGTGGAGGGGTGATGTGTAGGGGTGATGTGGGGGGTGTGTGGAGGGTGGTGTGGGAGGGTGATGTGGTGGGTGATGTGGGGGTGATGTGTAGGGGTGATGTGGGGGGTGATGTGGGGGTGATGTGGGGGGGTGATGTGGGGGGTGATGTGGGGGGTGATGTGGAGGGTGGATGTGTAGGGTGATGTGGGTGGGTGATGTGGAGGGTGGTGTGGTGGGTGGGTGTGGGAGGGTGGTGTGGAGGGTGATGTGGAGGGTGATGTGGGGGTGACGTGGAGGGTGACGTGGAGGGTGAGTGGAGGGTGACGTGGGAGGGTGACGTGGAGGGGTGACGTGGGAGGGTGGTGTGGAGGGTGGTGTGGAGGGTGATGTGGAGGGTGGTGTGGGAGGGTGATGTGGAGGGGTGATGTGGAGGGTGATGTGGAGGGTGGACGTGGAGGGTGGTGTGGAGGGTGGTGTGGAGGGTGATGTGGAGGGTGACGTGTAGGGTGACGTGGAGGGTGGTGTGGAGGGTGGGTGTGGAGGGTGATGTGGAGGGGTGGTGTGGAGGGTGATGTGGAGGGTGATGTGGAGGGTGATGTGGGGGGTGATGTGGAGGGTGATGTGGAGGGTGATGTGGAGGGTGATGTGGAGGGTGATGTGGAGGGTGATGTGGGGGTGATGTGGAGGGTGATGTGGAGGGTGATGTGGGGGGTGATGTGGGGGGTGATGTGGAGGGTGATGTGGAGGGTGGTGTGGAGGGTGATGTGGGGGGTGATGTGGGGGGTGATGTGGAGGGTGATGTGGAGGGTGATGTGGAGGGTGACGTGGGGGGTGACGTGGGGGGGTGATGTGGAGGGTGATGTGGAGGGTGGTGTGGAGGGTGATGTGGGGGGTGATGTGGGGGGTGATGTGGAGGGTGATGTGGAGGGTGATGTGGGGGGTGATGTGGGGGGGTGATGTGGGGGGTGATGTGGAGGGTGATGTGGAGGGTGGTGTGGAGGGTGATGTGGAGGGTGATGTGGAGGGTGACGTGGGGGGTGATGTGGGGGGTGATGTGGAGGGTGATGTGGGGGGGTGATGTGGAGGGTGATGTGGAGGGTGATGTAGGGGGTGATGTGGGGGGTGATGTGGAGGGTGATGTGGAGGGTGATGTGGAGGGTGATGTGGAGGGTGATGTGGAGGGTGACGTGGGGGGTGATGTGGGGGGTGATGTGGAGGGGTGATGTGGGGGGTGATGTGGAGGGTGATGTGGAGGGTGATGTAGGGGGTGATGTGGGGGGTGATGTGGGAGGGTGATGTGGAGGGTGATGTGGAGGGTGGTGGTGGGGGGTGTCTCTGGCATTGGCGGTTATGTGCCCCCAACAGTGCATCACATCTTCTCTTACAAATATATCACCTAGCTTAGTGGCTGTGATCAGTGCTGGGTGGACAGAAATACGCTCAAGGGGCTCATATACAGTTGGACGTAAGAAGGGCACAATATGTGTTTTCTGTAGTGCACACGCATGCTACAGTGTGTCTGTCTCCAGACTTATGCCCATCTTATGTCTGCAGAGGTGAAATTAAAAACAGTTATGGCTGACAGCAAGATTTCTAGAGCGACTGGTTCATGTTTCGTGTGTCCGCCATCCCTTGTCTCTCCTTGTTTGGAAGCTGAGCGATACCATCCTTGCTGAGGACCCTGCTCCTCCAACTATATAACTCTCAGTCTGTGGCTTCCTCCTGCCCCTCCTCATTCCCTCTCACACCATGTCACTGCCCCCTGTCACATGCAGCCCTGTCCTCACTGACACATCACTCATCTCCTGATATACTCTGTGCTGCTGGGGGACCCTGCTCCATCCACTATATAACTCTGTCTGTGTCTTCCTGCTGCCTCCATTCCCCTCCTCACATCATGTCACTGCCCCTGTCATATGCAGCCCTGTCCTCACTAACACATCACTCATCTCCTGATATACTCTGTGCTGCTGGGGGACCCTGCTCCTTCCACTATATAACTCTCAGTCTGTGGCTTCCTGCTGCCTCCATTCCCCTCCTCACATCATGTCACTGCCCCTGTCACATGCAGCCCTGTCCTCACTGACACATCACTCATCTCCTGATATACTCTGTGCTGCTGGGGGACCCTGCTCCATCCACTATATAACTCTGTCTGTGTCTTCCTGCTGCCTCCATTCCCCTCCTCACATCATGTCACTGCCCCTGTCATATGCAGCCCTGTCCTCACTAACACATCACTCATCTCCTGATATACTCTGTGCTGCTGGGGGACCCTGCTCCTTCCACTATATAACTCTCAGTCTGTGGCTTCCTGCTGCATCCATTCCCCTCCTCACATCATGTCACTGCCCGTGTCACATGCAGCCCTGTCCTCACTAACACATCACTCATCTCCTGATATACTCTGTGCTGCTGGGGCCCCTGCTCCTCCAACTATATAACTCTCAGTCTGTGGCTTCCTCCTGCCTCCATTCCCCTCCTCACATCATGTCACTGCCCGTGTCACATGCAGCCCTGTCCTCACTGACACATCACTCATCTCCTGATATACTCTGTGCTGCTGGGGCCCCTGCTCCTTAGACTATATAACTCTCAATCTGTGGCTTCCTCCTGCCTCCATTCCCCTCCTCACATCATGTCACTGCCCCTGTCACATGCAGCCCTGTCCTCACTAACACATCACTCATCTCCTGATATACTCTGTGCTGCTGGGGGGACCCTGCTCCTTCTACTATATAACTCTCAGTCTGTGGCTTCCTGCTGCCTCCATTCCCCTCCTCACATCATGTCACTGCCCCTGTCACATGCAGCCCTGTCCTCACTAACACATCACTCATCTCCTGATATACTCTGTGCTGCTGGGGACCCTGCTCCTTAGACTATATAACTCTCAGTCTGTGGCTTCCTCCTGCCTCCATTCCCCTCCTCACATCATGTCACTGCCCCTGTCACATGCAGCCCTGTCCTCACTGACACATCACTCATCTCCTGATATACTCTGTGCTGCTGCAAAATGATATATAAAAATGATATATATATACATAAAATTCATCACTTACTTTCCAAACACAGGCTCTAAGGTGCAGGGAATATAATTATCTCGATCATTGATGGACTTTTTCCCAACAGATATCTTCACGTAGGGGTCACACTGTAAAAGTTCCCCACATTGTGTTAGGAAAATACAATTGGTTCCATCTGATTTTTATACTTCTATCACATGTTTTCATTCATCCTACTTTATCAATTCATAACACTGTTAGGAAATATCGGGGAGCTTTAACCTGAGATTTGTGTCTCCAGTGCAGCCTGCCAGCGAAACTGGGTTTTATTTTTAAATATTAACAATCGCTTGGCTACAGTCTGACTGACTCTGTTACTTCTGCACTTAAGCTCATCGATGGAAACGTCTAGGGAAACTCAACTTAACTTTGGCTGCAGTAAATGACTTTTGTGTCTCTGACAAGATGGTAAAAATAACAAGTCTGAATCTAAGGGGGAAATTCAATTGCTGGCGATGTGGCACGTGGGCATCGCACCGCGCACGGACATATCACCGCGCACAGACATCTTATAGAGCACGGACATCTCACCGAGCACGGACATCTCACCGAGCACGGACATCTCACCGCGCACAGACATAGCACCGCGCACAGACATCTTATAGAGCACAGACATCTTATAGAGCACGGACATCTCACCGAGCACGGACATCTCACCGCGCACGGACATAGCACCGCGCACGGACATCTCACCACGCACAGACATAGCACTGCGCACGGACATCTCACCGCGCACAGACATAGCACTGCGCACGGACATCTCACCGCGCACGGACATCTCACCGAGCACGGACATCTCACCGAGCACGGACATCTCACCGCGCACAGACATAGCACTGCGCACAGACATAGCACTGCGCACGGACATCTCACTGCGCACGGACATCTCACTGCGCACTTTGTCTGCTATTACGGTAAAGATCTGCGCTCATTTTTCCTCGCACCTCTATGGAAGCTCCGGAAACACTTTGTGGCTAACTGAATTCCCCCAAATGTGTTACTACATTTCCTAGAAGGAGGACACCCTGTTATTTCTGATACTAATAATAATCTGTCCGGCAGTGGATGAGCTATACAGAATATTACATATATCTGGGAGCCAACATACCACTCTCTGCTGCACACACGGACAGACAGACGTGCCTCCGGTACATGAAGACACCATGTAGAGACGATAGGTGACACTTAACAAACCTGTTATGCAAAAGTGTTATTTCACCTTCTCTGCAATAACCCCAATCATGTACAAGACAGTAACGAGATCCTAAATAATCTGACACAAAGTTGACGAGCAGCAGCTCTGGTCGAATCACCATGTGGACAGATGTCCAGCAGAGGATGAGCCCTTAATGGGATGTAAGTAAGGCACCGGCGTCTTCATCCGCTGCCGGACAAAGCGATTCTGTGAACATTTGCTTTGTGCAATCAGAGGCTGCCGAGGCGAGGGAATCTGGGCCATCGCCCCGACCCCTCGCAGCGGCTTATATTTAGCCTCTGCGAGGGGTGTTTGTTGGCGTAGCAAGCAGGAATATCTGTGACTGATCATTGAGGATGGCGGCTGCAGCAACAAGTCTGAAGACATTGAGATCAAGCCAAAAGACAGTGGACACTCCTAGAAGACAGCAGAGGGGTGGTAAAGAGCTTATAACTACGGTTCCCCCCTGCTAAGGCCTTGCGTCTGCTCTGCATTTATTCTGACACTAGGCGCATTAAAGTCAGGCTAAGACCCTGTGACCACATTTACACCAGCCACTAGGCTCGCGGTGACACATCAGGCACTAAGCCTATGGGACCATAGGGGTTTAAGCTTCGGTCCTCTGGAGGCCGCGCCTAGCCCCGTTTCCCGCCATTCCTTGGTGCCCATTTTGAAATATATAGTGTAAAGGTCTCAAATGTACTTCTGTACCCTGTGTCGCTGCACCCATTAGTTAGGCCCCATCAAAGGTAGGTTTTAGGTGTGCCCTCTCACTTCTAGGATCCTCAGTCAGGCCAGAGTGTGATCTACTATCACGGAGAGCAGGTGCGGTTCACGCTGAGTGGGACAGACTCGTACTAAGCAGGTACTAGCTTGTCCTCGCAGCAGGACGAATAAGGTGTCTGTGTGAGAACCGTTTCCATGGCAGATACCTGTAAGCTCTGGAGCCCAGTCTAGTTTATCCGGGTCAATGGTTTGGGCACAGGTGCCTCACCCCAGTCCTGTACACACCTGGTCCAGCCCATCCCAGATTATCATCTGTTCTCTCTTTGGCAGGAATAGAGACTCTGTGTTCGGTTCCTCCGATGACACGTTGGTAGTTGTCCACAGCTCGGTACATGGAGTGTCTTTCAACTATGTCACACGTCCCCTGTACTTTCTCTACAGCGTACTTGTCTAAGGCAGTAATTAGATCTCACTCACAGAGGGTGGAGGAACTAATTAAGACATTAAAGTACATGAGTGCATTGGTCGATGAAGCGACAGGTCCGGCTACCGTTTGGCTATTGCAGCTGGCACTACTCTGTATAATGCCCACCACTGCCAATCTGGTCCCCGTTATCCACTGCTAATGGACATTAACTTTACTCTACACTCAGTAGCATTTGCTGCTATATAGAAGCTGTACTATCAGAAGTCACAGACTTGGCTGTAAACATTGTTATAATGGATTGCTCTGTGGTTAGCATTGCTGCCTCACAGCGCTGCGGTCATGAGTTCAACTCCAACCAGCGCAATATCTTTGTGGAGTTTGTATGTTCTCCCCGTGTTTGGTTTGGTTCCCTCCCCAAGGTCCAAAAACATACAGGTAGGTTAACTGGCTTCAGACAAAATGGACCCAAGTTTGGTAGTAGGGAATTTAGATTGTAAGCTCCAATGGGGCAGGGACTGATGCTAATGATTCAATATTCTCAACAGTCAGTTCTAGATTATCAGTAGTTAATTCCTTAGTCAGAGTATTTTAAATAAGGAAAAACTAAACAACACTTGGAATAGACTTTACTGCAGGTGTTAGATTTAGTGACGCCTCTTATAAGAATGTTCCCCGATGTCTCCTACGTCAGCAATACCTACAGCATGATCACCATAGTCACATGACCACTGCTTACCTTGCCATTGGTATCCTTAGGCTGGAGCCCAAACGCCCGGACAATGTAGACCCTCACCAAGCACTCCTGGAGCCCTTTCGCTAGGAGCTGGCGGAACTGGCGACCTGGCACTGGAACCGAAGGGTCATCCGGAAGGGGATATATTTTAAAGGATCCCTAGAGGTGATAACATTCATAAACTCTCCGATAATGACAACAAACATCGCTATTAATACAACCAAATGGTTAAACGACATGATCCTTCCTAACAGTATAATTATTATTTCCATCATCTGAAGAAGCGCACCTCTTCATCCTCATTCAATAATTACAAAGAACACCATGGAAAATCTGAAGATTGGATGTTACCCACTTGAGCGATATTTATTATAACATTTGTGTGGACTAACTGGTGTTCTATTACTGCATTGTGGACTAATTGGTGTTCTATCACTGCATTGTGGACTAATTGGTGTTCTATCACTGCATTGTGGACTAATTGGTGTTCTATCACTGCATTGTGGACTAACTGGTGCTCTATCACTGCATTGTGGACTAACTGGTGTTCTATCACTGCATTGTGGACTAATTGGTGTTCTATCACTGCATTGTGGACTAATTGGTGTTCTATCACTGCATTGTGGACTAATTGGTGTTCTATCACTGCATTGTGGACTAATTGGTGTTCTATCACTGCATTGTGGACTAACTGGTGCTCTATCACTGCATTGTGGACTAACTGGTGCTTTATCGCTGCATTGTGGACTAACTGGTGTTCTATCACTGAATTGTGGACTAATTGGTGTTCTATCACTGCATTGTGGACTAATTGGTGTTCTATCACTGAATTGTGGACTAATTGGTGTTCTATTACTGCATTGTGGACTAATTGGTGTTCTATCACTGCATTGTGGACTAATTGGTGTTCTATCACTGCATTGTGGACTAATTGGTGTTCTATTACTGCATTGTGGACTAATTGGTGTTCTATTACTGCATTGTGGACTAACTGGTGTTCTATCACTGCATTGTGGACTAACTGGTGTTCTATCACTGCATTGTGGACTAATTGGTGTTCTATCACTGAATTGTGGACTAACTGGTGTTCTATCACTGCATTGTGGACTAATTGGTGTTCTATCACTGCATTGTGGACTAATTGGTGTTCTATCACTGCATTGTGGACTAATTGGTGTTCTATTACTGCATTGTGGACTAATTGGTGTTCTATCACTGCATTGTGGACTAATTGGTGTTCTATCACTGCATTGTGGACTAATTGGTGTTCTATCACTGCATTGTGGACTAATTGGTGTTCTATTACTGCATTGTGGACTAACTGGTGTTCTATCACTGCATTGTGGACTAACTGGTGTTCTATCACTGCATTGTGGACTAATTGGTGTTCTATCACTGCATTGTGGACTAATTGGTGTTCTATCACTGCATTGTGGACTAATTGGTGTTCTATCACTGCATTGTGGACTAATTGGTGTTCTATCACTGCATTGTGGACTAATTGGTGTTCTATCACTGCATTGTGGACTAATTGGTGTTCTATCACTGCATTGTGGACTAATTGGTGTTCTATTACTGCATTGTGGACTAATTGGTGTTCTATTACTGCATTGTGGACTAACTGGTGTTCTATCACTGCATTGTGGACTAACTGGTGTTCTATCACTGCATTGTGGACTAATTGGTGTTCTATCACTGAATTGTGGAGTAATTGGTGTTCTATTACTGCATTGTGGACTAATTGGTGCTCTATCACTGCATTGTGGACTAACTGGTGCTCTATCACTGCATTGTGGACTAATTGGTGTTCTATTACTGCATTGTGGACTAATTGGTGCTCTATCACTGCATTGTGGACTAACTGGTGCTCTATCACTGCATTGTGGACTAATTGGTGTTCTATTACTGCATTGTGGACTAACTGGTGTTCTATCACTGCATTGTGGACTAACTGGTGTTCTATCACTTCATTGTGGACTATCTGGTGTTCTATCACTTCATTGTGGAGTAATTGGTGCTCTATCACTGCATTGTGGACTAACTGGTGTTCTATCACTGCATTGTGGACTAATTGGTGTTCTATTACTGCATTGTGGACTAATTGGTGTTCTATCACTGCATTGTGGACTAATTGGTGTTCTATTACTGCATTGTGGACTAATTGGTGTTCTATCACTGCATTGTGGACTAATTGGTGTTCTATTACTGCATTGTGGACTAACTGGTGTTCTATCACTGCATTGTGGACTAACTGGTGTTCTATCACTGCATTGTGGACTAATTGGTGTTCTATTACTGCATTGTGGACTAATTGGTGTTCTATCACTGCATTGTGGACTAATTGGTGTTCTATTACTGCATTGTGGACTAATTGGTGTTCTATTACTGCATTGTGGACTAACTGGTGTTCTATCACTGCATTGTGGACTAACTGGTGTTCTATCACTGCATTGTGGACTAATTGGTGTTCTATCACTGAATTGTGGAGTAATTGGTGTTCTATTACTGCATTGTGGACTAATTGGTGCTCTATCACTGCATTGTGGACTAACTGGTGCTCTATCACTGCATTGTGGACTAATTGGTGTTCTATTACTGCATTGTGGACTAATTGGTGCTCTATCACTGCATTGTGGACTAACTGGTGCTCTATCACTGCATTGTGGACTAATTGGTGTTCTATTACTGCATTGTGGACTAATTGGTGTTCTATTACTGCATTGTGGACTAACTGGTGTTCTATCACTGCATTGTGGACTAACTGGTGTTCTATCACTGCATTGTGGACTAATTGGCGCCCTATCACTTCATTGTGGACTAATTGGCGCCCTATCACTTCATTGTGGACTAATTGGTGCTCTATCACTGCATTGTGGAGTAATTGGTGCTCTATCACTGCATTGTGGACTAACTGGTGTTCTATCACTGCATTGTGGACTAATTGGTGTTCTATTACTGCATTGTGGACTAATTGGTGTTCTATCACTGCATTGTGGACTAATTGGTGTTCTATTACTGCATTGTGGACTAATTGGTGTTCTATCACTGCATTGTGGACTAATTGGTGTTCTATTACTGCATTGTGGACTAACTGGTGTTCTATCACTGCATTGTGGACTAATTGGTGTTCTATTACTGCATTGTGGACTAATTGGTGTTCTATCACTGCATTGTGGACTAATTGGTGTTCTATTACTGCATTGTGGACTAATTGGTGTTCTATCACTGCATTGTGGACTAATTGGTGTTCTATTACTGCATTGTGGACTAACTGGTGTTCTATCACTGCATTGTGGACTAACTGGTGTTCTATCACTGCATTGTGGACTAATTGGTGTTCTATTACTGCATTGTGGACTATTTGGTGTTCTATTACTGCATTGTGGACTAATTGGTGTTCTATTACTGCATTGTGGACTAATTGGTGTTCTATCACTGCATTGTGGACTAACTGGTGTTCTATCACTGCATTGTGGACTAATTGGTGCTCTATCACTGCATTGTGAACTAATTGGTGTTCTATTACTGCATTGTGGACTAACCGGTGTTCTATCACTGCATTGTGGACTAACTGGTGTTCTATCACTGCATTGTGGACTAATTGGTGCTCTATCACTGCATTGTGGACTAATTGGTGTTCTATTACTGCATTGTGGACTAATTGGTGCTCTATCACTGCATTGTGGACTAACTGGTGCTCTATCACTGCATTGTGGACTAACTGGTGCTCTATCACTGAATTGTGGACTAATTGGTGTTCTATCACTGCATTGTGGACTAATTGGTGCTCTATCACTGCATTGTGGACTAACTGGTGTTCTATCACTGCATTGTGGACTAACTGGTGTTCTATCACTGCATCGTGGACTAACTGGTGCTCTATCACTGAATTGTGGACTAACTGGTGCTCTATCACTGAATTGTGGACTAACTGGTGTTCTATCACTGCATTGTGGACTAATTGGTGCTCTATCACTGTATTGTGGACTAATTGGTGTTCTATTACTGCATTGTGGACTAACTGGTGTTCTATCACTGCATTGTGGACTAACTGGTGTTCTATCACTGCATTGTGGACTAATTGGTGCTCTATCACTGCATTGTGGACTAATTGGTGTTCTATTACTGCATTGTGGACTAACTGGTGCTCTATCACTGCATTGTGGACTAATTGGTGTTCTATCACTGCATTGTGGACTAACTGGTGCTCTATCACTGCATTGTGGACTAACTGGTGCTCTATCACTGCATTGTGGAGTAATTGGTGTTCTATCACTGCATTGTGGACTAATTGGTGTTCTATCACTGCATTGTGGACTAATTGGTGTTCTATCACTGCATTGTGGACTAATTGGTGTTCTATCACTGCATTGTGGACTAATTGGTGTTCTATCACTGCATTGTGGACTAATTGGTGTTCTATCACTGCATTGTGGAGTAATTGGTGCTCTATCACTGCATTGTGGACTAACTGGTGCTCTATCACTGCATTGTGGACTAATTGGTGTTTATTATTTCTGTTTAGATCTCTATGTGCATAAGATTAGCGCCGTCTATTATATTACTTTTATATGTATGAATTACAAAGAACAGCCTAGAAGGAGGTGAGTGTATTACACCTTGGGATCGGTAGCAGACACAACCTAGCCAGGGCAGATGCCTTGAGTGTAGATCAAACCCTCGCAGCTCCTCTACTGAGATGGAGGATCACATACCCTCTTCCCATTCCAGAATCCAAGACTTCTCCCGTGCAGCCCCCTTTCACTGGAATGACCTCCCTCGCTCTATCCGTCTCTCTCCCAGTCTAAGCTCCTTCAAACAGCTACTAAAAACCCACCTGTTCCTCAAAGCCTACCATCCTTCCACCAACCTTCCACCTAACCCGTTCTCCCCTCTCTCCTCCCAGCCCTTTTCTCTCCCTTATACGTCAACTGGCTCCCTTTGTACCTGAGTTCTGTTCACCCTCCCTTAGGATGTAAGCTCATTTGAGCAGGACCCTCTTCCTTCCTGTGTCCATACCTGTTCTTCTGCTCCGTCCTTACTGCATTAGTCTGCCTGGAGCCTCGGAAGTTTTGGTATTTTTGTTTACTGTTCAGTAATGTTTTACCCTGTATAGTCTACTGTTTGCTGTGTACGGCGCTGCGGAACTCTTGTGGCGCCCAACAAATAAAGGATAATAACAATAATACCTACCAGCATTTCAAAATCGGGACGAAATAAGCCACGAATTACCCAACCACTCTCCAATCTGCCCAAACCCAGCTCACATCCACTGGCCACAGACAAAATTTTGCAAAGCCCAATTTCCAAAAGGGTAAGCCCATATCAGGGTTGTCAGATCCTGTACCTCCTAGTTGTCCAAAATGAAGGTGAACGGGTCCAATGAGTGCGAAATCTAAATATTATACCCCAGTTGTAGAACCGCTCCTCATCTGGAAATTTTAGGCAGCGAGACAGTGGAGCCGGAAACAGACTAACGGTAGTTTTATTCTTTTTCTGTATGTTACCTATCTGCAAGCTACTGTTCTCTGCTGTCGTCGACTGTAGACACGAAAAGGTTCCTAGCGGTGTGTTTGAGTATAATAATAGGACAGGAAATATAAGGTGCGCAGAGAATAAGCCTCCCCCATCACATGTCATCCATCTCTCCTGAAATCTTACTCTTTTATGATTCACATCCTTTTAACCTCTTTCCAAATTGTTAGTCGTTTCCCTGATGTTTTTATCCCTGAAGGATAAAGCATTCAGCTGATTACAGCCCAGCCCTGCGAGAAGTTTGGGACAAGGTAAGATTTATGGCGGTGATTAGCCCCATGTGCCCTGGAAGGTAGAAAAATAAACCAAATCTTGTATTTCTTCCTGGAATAATTGAAACATCTCAGCTGTAAGCTCCTACAACATGTTGGGGCCGCAATCCTCTCTTCCTTGATTGGAGTTTTATTTTCCATATCCCTTCTGGCTCGCAGTGTGGGGTTTGTCCTCCGGTGAGTGAGTGTTACAGATTTATCCGGAGTCACGCTCTGGCTATGGACCGTGCAGCCCGCGGGCAGCAGATAAGCTCCGGCCTATGCCAGCGCGGCTGCCGCAACAATCAGCCGGGTTATTCTGATAACTCCGCTGGTGAACACTCTGGCGCAGATGGATCCCAGAAGAGAACATGTAAACATAGTGCACACTGCATAGATTGATTAACAGGCATTTAGTTATATGCTACATTTTACACTGTGCTTCAAGGATCATCCGAAAATTCCTCCAAAGTTCTGATGGATCGTTCTCAGCTCACACCCAAATAAAGGAAATATTCCTCTCTCTGTATTGAGTATATAATGAAAATGTGCATTAAAGATGTAACAAAAATCTTAATTATAAGCCCAACAGATCATGTTTCAGGGAAATATAGCACTCTGGGTAAAACTGGGTGAGTATATATGTGAATACGGAAGCAGTCACCATGTACATGACTTCTAGAAGCCTTGGTAACTGTATAATGCGGCGGTAATCGAGTTATCAGTGCTGTAAACACCGACACTGTTTACTCCTACATAATTATTCCCATAATGAACAGAGCGACATAGAAAAAATAACTACTTACCAGTAAAGAGACAGAGGAAATCCGATGAGAGGACATCACGACACTTCCAAATGACGTCAGTTGCGTTCGCAACTAGGAAGTTTCAGCCTTTAAAGCGGCAACGCACGGACCCAGGTAAGTATTACCTTTACATTAGGGGTTAGGGTTAGGAGTTAGTGCAGTGGTTCCCAAACTGTGCGCCTGGGTGCCTTGGAGATCTCACAGGGGTGCCTTGGCCAGAGCGAGTGGTAAGCAAGACGGGGGACTACTTGGTAATTACTTTGGCTTAGGGGTGCCTTGAAAATTTTTTGGAGACCCTAAGGGTGCCTTGAACTGAAAAAGTTTGGAATCCACTGGGTTAGGAGTTAGGGGTCAGGGTTAGGAGTTAGGGTTAGGGGTCAGGGTTAGGAGTTAGGGTTAGGGGTCAGGGTTAGGAGTTAGGGGTCAGGGTTAGGAGTTAGGGGTCAGGGTTAGGGGTTAGGAATAAAATTTAAAAAAACGTGTACGCACTAACGCAATTTGAAAGTGTGGCGATGTTCTCTCATCGGATTTCTTCTGTGTCTTTTACTGGTAAGTAGTTATTTTTTCTATGTCGCTCTGTTCATTATAAGAATAATTATGTAGGAGTAAACAGCGCCAATAACTCATACTACACCCATATAATGTAATATCCACCCCTGCCATACGTTAATCAAACACGTTTATTCTGATAATGTATTACACACTCACAGCGCAGTACTTTCCTCTATGACAACATAAAGCGACACAATCTGCACTCACATTTAGCCTTACAATGACATTTTATTATTCCTGGGCTGCCCAGTGTTCTGCGCTCTCCTTAAGGATCCAACACTGAATGCTTCTCTCTCCCCGTATAGCATCAGCTTATCTTACAGCAACATATTGTCTCTATGAGCTCATTTCCCACCGGCCTCTACTGATAAGAAGCCACTAGGACCCTGGAGGAAATCTATACAGTGTAAACTATATTTATCTATTCTGTGGTCCATGTTACACTGTCACCCAAGCAGCCAATTATGGATCTTATTCTGGATTTCTGGACATCGGATCTGTCCCTGGATGAATCATTGAAATAATCCCAGTTATATTAGAATGGCTTTAACCGGCCGTGAATCAGGGATTCACGATAATGTGCTTTAAAATGGACTTATCATCTACAGACCGGCATTGGACATCCAAGATTTGTAAGAAGGGCTGGTGTGCCGAATATCACCGTGGACCTTGTACGCCGGCCTAAACCATCTCTAGCGCCATTATCTTGCACCAGTTATGTTCTAAACAAACGTTTTGCTGTCCGAGAAGCCTCCAAAAATTGGATGAGGCCGCGATACAATGATGTGGAGCAGCAGAGGAGCTGGACAGGTGGATGGAGCACTGTGGTGGAGCTTCTGCAACGCAGCATTGGGGTCATCCTCCAGCCTCTAGTGTAGCGCAGCTGCTATTCTCCCCTCCCCCCCCCATGTTTCAGTTTGTCCACCTCCCTTGCCGAGAAGGGCCAAGAAGAACTTAATATTGGTGCAGACTAACGTGAAAGTGGGGAGGGTGATCATCAGGGTAAAGGATGAATTTAACAGAACATCGTCTGATAAACCGGTCAGAATACAGCCATGATGTGGAAGGGTTAAAGAACTGACGGAGTTGGTGCTAATTGTGTTCTGGGGAGTTTGGGTGATTAACGACTTGAGAAACGAATTCAGCATATAGGTTGAATCAAGTAAAGGGGCGAAATTGTACACTGTAAGGTGAATGGGTGTAAGCATTCTACCTCAAGATTAATCCAATGATCCAATTCCGTTCACGCCCAATAGTACCTGTAGTGTTAAATTTTATGGCATTCACAATATATTTTATTTTCTCTTTTTTAGCTGACTATAGAAAGTAGAAATGCTAAAAATTTTTGAAGTAGTTCTAAATTTGATCAAATTTCCCAGATCCGAATGCCCTGAACACGTCAGCGTCGTAATTGTCTATAGATCAATATTTGAACTCTGCAGTTTGACATTTCCGGGTGACGTTCATGGTTTATAGTCAACATTTGGGTTTTACTGATCCTGCTCGATTCTCGGCTTCCAAGTTCACAGTCCGG
The DNA here is from genome assembly GCA_036250195.1 of Mixophyes australis. NCBI lineage: Eukaryota > Metazoa > Chordata > Amphibia > Anura > Limnodynastidae > Mixophyes > Mixophyes australis. The sequence goes on from JAVHZZ010000001.1 coordinate 491,262,011, forward strand.
GATTTCGTCAAAATTAGTGGTTTTAAATCAATTTAAAACACTTTTTTTTAAAGCGAACTGCGAACACTATTACATACGGTATAATGACTATACACACCATGTAACCATCAGAGTGATATTGTAACGCACCTTGAATTCTCCAACCACCGACGGATCTTCGGTCTCATCTTGGGATCTCCCTCTGTAGAGCTTGAAAGTCCGACAAAAGTCCGTCAGCCCATCGTAATCTTCTATATTCTCCAACTCTGTGTCCAGCACCTGTAAGGTGGAAACAAACACATGTATGATTTCAGATTTATACCTCCACATTACTGCTATTTATTAAATATTACTGTGATAGAGTTTTCCACTGTGGTTCAATCTTACAGTTTAGGGTACAAAGTAGCAGTTTCATGGGATGGGCTGTTAATATATTGCAAGTAGATACTCGGGGACCCACAGAGAGTTGGATGTAAGTCCCATTTTGTAGAGGAAATATCCGCACAGGTGGTGTATGGGAAGCAGGTGAGTTGACGCTGGGGAAGCGAATTTGCATATGTCCTGTGCGCCAAAAAATATTTAAATACAAGCTAACGGTACACCTGAAGCACTATTCCCTCAATGAGTTTGTCTTTAACACAAGAGATATTGGCAATAATATTGGCAATAATATAGGCTGAGGTATACTAAATGACCTCATTAATAACACAGCCACCTGCTGATTCCCAGCATAGAAAGAAACACTGAGAGCCTAATTAGAGCTAAATTGGACGATAAATAAACATTATACATTATTATGACTGCAGTTTGAAACTTGTATCCGACATAAATGGTTAAGAGGAAGAATGCAATGTACTGTACTGCTATTAGTTATTATATTAGTATGTAACATTTTAATAATTATGCCATTTCCTTTCCACACATTTTCTATACAGGGAGTTGTAGCGGAGCCAAGTAATTATTATTCTGAAATACTTAATTTACAGTACAGGAGGCCAAAAGCTCGTCCGATGCCAACTGAAGTGCAGATGTTGCAACTTGTCCAAGTAGTCTATTAAATTCTGCTCTGTCTTTGTGTGGTCAGAAGGACTAAGTTAACAACACCCCAAAGGTTCCCACACTAATTCTGGCGTCTCTATTGCTTAAACGGCACTTCTATTTCCATAAAGCTGTTCACCATTACATGAGGGTTTCGGCTGAACTCAGTGGTATTTCTGAACTCTGGGAACCGTACACAGTGAAAACCACATGAAGCTGCTGGAGAATCAGCCCAATTTGGGGGTTCCCGGACTTGAAAGCCCTCGGTGCTCACGTTAGATTTCCCAAAACTCTGATAACGTCAAAACTGAAAGAGACCCAATTCTGGCTTGGCACCAACTACACTGAGTGTAAAGACTCAAGCAGCTGATATTTAAAGTACAACTACCTGGATAGGAGAAGATTAGGGGAGTAGCTTAAAATGCTCCTTAAGTCTTCCAATTATTTCAGTAAAACCCTATTCTGCACTGATAAGGCCCAAAAGGGTGAAACAGTATTAGTGTGATCTATCTCCTCATCATATCTAGGTGTGTTTTCTGTTAATTAGCTGTGAGCGATATTATGTCACACATTCAGTCTATTAGGCGGCCCTTAACCATTGACTCTGTAAGCGGCCTCCTAGGTTCGCCTTACGCTATATAATACCCGTGATTATAATACATCTTGAACGGGTGTATGATCTGCTGTTTACCTTCGGTGCATTTTGAAGTTAAAAAATTAAAGGGGCCGGAGATCTTATACGGCTGCCGTGTGCCCACACCAAAGCGCTGATCTCTCCCTCCCACCCCCAATCTCACCGACGAATAAACCATAGAATCCAGAAAACTTCTTAGTCCATCACTCATGAACATTGCACTTTTTTGGTTGTTTTTTAAACTTCGGAAGAAAGTAGATATTTGTTTTTCTAGTCTACTATCTAAAATGGTACAAAAGCATTTTTTGCTTTAAGAAAATATAGAATGACTGTATTTAATAAACCAAAACTGTCAAAAGAAATGTCAAAAGAAAAAATGCAATTAAAAAAATACTGAAGGGGCCTTTGCAAGGGATATCTGGGTTTTTATATTAATACTCTGTATCTTGGCTCACTCACTCTTATAATCTCCACTGTTCCATCCTCAGATGTGTTGACGCCTGAAGCCGTGACTGTTATTTTTCCCCTGGTTCTACCCAGGTAGGAGCCAAGAAAACGTGGCTGCTGTTCCAGGATGGACTGTGCTGGTGACAGCTCTCTACCAGTATTCATAATGTAATTATCAAGTTGTCTATTCCAGCAGATCATGGCTCGCCAACACAAAATATGGCAGGACAAGATTCCTCCAGGTTTTTCTCATTTATTGTGTGATCTGTGGAAGCATCCTCACTGTGCTCGCTTGTCAAGAAGATTAATGCAGCACAGGTCATGGTCAATCTGAACATAGATATACACTTACTGGGCTGGTCGGCATTTAGGCCAGGAATGACCCTGACTCTGCATGTTTACCAAGCAATAAACGCCAAGCCACAATAATCCCCTTGTGTACCGATATCTCACCTAAACCCACACTGGGACATTAATGCATGTATGAAACATAACCCAAGGTCCCTACTTTTCAGGGACAGTCTCTGGCTTTAAGTCATTGGAAATACTCCCTACTCAACAATGCACGTTACGATTTCTCTTAATCTGCATAATGTTTGCAGTGCTCACTATCATTAATCTCTGAATTAATATTTATTGAAGATGAGTATTTAAAATACAAAGAAAGACATTCGAATCATCTGATGGAGATTGTGGTGCTCCAAGGTCCACGTTGGATCCACCAGTTACTCAGCAAAGTGTTTCTTCAGTAAAAGCTAAAGAATATACCTGGAATGGCACGTTGTGTTTATAAACCTATCAAACATAATATCTTTCCTATCTATATCCCATAGGCTGCATCTTACAAGGATGGAAATGCCTCATCTTGAATAGGGTAATAATGGCGGCAACCTGAGTCTGAGTAATTGGTTTGCAGTCTCCTAGCTAACACACAATTTATTTAGTTGGCTGCCTATATTACTGTAAATGTTATGTTTGGCTATTTGAGGGTGGGGGGTAATTTGACCAACATCAACAGCCATTAAAATACACAAAAGAATTGGGTATCTCTGCACTGCTTTTTGTGATAGGTGAAGAGAAACAAATCTGCATTTCGAAAGTTGAGAAGAATGATGTTCTTGGAATCATTCTAAAGCACTTTGATGACTTTGTTCATAAGTATGTTTATAAGGCGAAATACTTAAATTAAATTAACTGGGGTAAAATGGTTAAGCTAAAATGATTAGTGAATAAAATCTCTAAATCACCCAACACAATGCAGAAGACATAAAGTAATTCATAATTCAGTTTCCTATCATCAGACTTTTGGTGATGATTTCAGGAGCTTTGTTATGTCTGGTGATAACTAAATGACCTCTAAAGTAGGTTAATGACCTTCCCAATACTCCAAGATGATACCACAGTGATTATATCCGATATGGGTCCTCTTAAACAGAGCTACAATGGAAAGTCGGGAAAAGATTGAACAACGCGTTTCACCTTTATGTCTCCTACATAAACAGTTCTATTTCTGGAACTCACTAATCGTGCTTAGAACTTATATACCATCAAAGTATTGGAAATTCTGGAAACGCTATTTATGGAGATAATTCCAGTCAAGCGATGATCAGATAATGATTTACCTGCCAACGACCAAGGACTTTATTCTGCCGACTCATTTTTACAAATAGCCTGAGCCTAAAAATAGTAGTTTGAAAGATCTGCCTTTCTCCTCTCACAACTAGAGAGTCATAGAACTAAGTCCTGAGATAAGTACATATTTCCCCCAGGTAGTAATTCACTGATGAACGTTTTGCTCACCTGCAGAGTATCAAAACCTTTATCCATGTAAGTTCCACATTTCTCCTTTTCTCCTATCGAAGCGTAGAACTTGCTCCACCAGTCAATGAATTCTTCTTCCTGTTGTGAGGGAAACACATTACAAAGTCATTATAATCAGCGCAGTAATATACAACGCGCCGTCATTTAATCCCGCTGACGATAACCAAATGTACGCATGATGCATTATACTCTTTAGGTTTGAAACTCATGAGGTTGTACACTCAACATCAGGGAGGCTATCTACTCACGAAACGCCAAGGTGAGGTGAAGCAACCAATTGACAATTAGCTTTGATATATCTAATATTGGCCAGGCAATGAAAGTAAATGTCTGGGTTTACCGTTCAGTTGTAGCTTGTTAGTAAATCCCAGAGTGCAAAGGATTCGTTGTACTTTTTTTTTTTTTCTTTTATATTGTGGGTCAATCTGGGTAATACGAAAGCTCCTAAGAGATTATATCACATAAAATGTTCCATAAAAGATTTTTATCCTAACGCAATACTCCGCTTGTAACAGCCAACAGAGACATTTTATGTCTCCCAATGACAAATACAAGGAAAGTCAAGGTTATAACGGCTTAAGTAGAACCACCCAATGTGTCTACCTTGGCAATACGAGTGAGAATTTACTCCCTGTATTAGATGGCTTTATATTCTCGTTACCGCAATGTGACCTGCGTGTAATTACCCACACATATCCCCCCACCACACTGGCAATAACAGCGGCTCACACCTCAGAGGTGCTGCAACAGCCCGATTCCCCCGACTGACACTGGAAAATCTGATCCATGTTCCCATCATAAATGGAATTATTTAGAATGCTACATTATTGTGGAGCTAATGTTTGTTATTTTTTTATATTTAAAACAGACAGTATTCTTGAGGGTTTCGATATTTGGAATAAAAGCAAGAATTAAATTTAACTCCAAAGATAAAAATCTACATTTTTTTCAACATTTTTAAAACACGAGTCCACAACTAATCATCCGTGGTTATCGGGTTAGTATCAGGCTATTGAAAGGAATCTATAGGATTTACACGCTTGGACATTTGCCCTCCAAAGCTCTCTTCTTCTCTGCCCACGGACCATACATAGATGTTTCCACCTTTAACATGCTTCGCTGGCACCACCTCCCCTGTCCTCCATCCCAGACAATGATTTTTCATCTACTAAAAGACAAAAACAACACCATTCGATAACATATTTCTTCATGACAAACCCTGTGCACCAGACCCACAGTATTCTAAACTCCCAAATCCACCCTCCCTCCTTTCATGTTCTCCAGTAACCAAGGACAAAGGCTCTGCACTCACCTCATCATCTCACCATACAAAGCTGATCCCTCAAACTTATGCCCTCTCGACATCTCCGCTACCTCTCCTCTACCGGATGGCCACCTCCAGCTCAGCTCTTTACCATGTCTCTCTCCACTGCCACATTTCCACTTTCTTTTAAACATGGGGTCATCTCACATATCCCAAAGAAACCATCTCCTGACCAAATCTCTCCACTTTGAGTCTAAGCCACTCGAGTGACTTGTGCTCACCTTCTATCTCAATTTCTCTCCTCACACTCACTTTTTGTCTCCATGTAACCGCACTCCCAGACCCAAAAATCCACTCTGCCCTCAATCCATGATCTACTGACAACAAAGTCTCAGGGTCACTTCTCACTAATGCTCCTCCTGGACCTCTTTGCTGCTTTTGAGCATGTCCTCCTCTTCACTCCCACCATCGGTCGGCTCTGTTCTTGGACCTCAACTTCTATCACTTTACACCTCTACTCTTGGGGAAGTACATAGGTTCCTTAATGTGTTCTCTGCCTTCGGATTACTTTATCAGAGCTTCCTGCAACTTTTACTAAATACATTTTTATGTTTCCTGGTTTCTTTGGGTGCTTTTTAGCCCATTATTCGAATCACTAGGGAAGTTTTAGTCTCGTTGTCCCGGGGTACAAGTCAATAAATGTAAGTCTACTTTACTGTATGCGCTAATGTCCCTAGTTGATGAATAACCATGAATGGAAAAATACTGCAGTGTAGACTTCATGCAATAAACGGTAACAAACATTTTGGCTTCAGCATTATATGAATGTAAAAAATAAAGGCTGATTCATTCATATACATCAATATATAAAGCCTGATAGCTTAGAGAGGTAGAAATAGTAACCCAAAAGACTTATTTTATATCCCAAAGTCATTAGGCATCATGGAAATCTCTAGACCTTCACGTCGGCTTGAATTGTTGAGAGCAAAAGGTAATTTTTCATTTAGTCAGTAAAAAAAAAAACCTAAAGATCTGCAGCCATTTCACCAGGCAATAATATAACATTTCTGCACAGAGAAAGGAGAGATTCTGGTCCGGATTCATGAAACATTCCTACAAATAATGATGTCTATTTTAGTAATCCGCAGAATTCCATCACACTGACTTAATGGAGAGAATGTGATAGAGGCTTATTGGATTTCTGGCTTGAGACAGCCATACGGGCTTTAAATTAACCTCCTGAGTAGACATTGTTTTGAATGTGAGTTTACCATAAATTACATTTCATCGTTCCTACTCTTGTGACACAAAACAAAAACAAAATAAACCACAGTCGGCATTCGTGGCAGTCTTAGGGCATTCCGCTGGCGGCGGGTCCCCCGGACTTGTGACTTACCCAGAGAATCATCTGCAGCCGTAACACAAGGAAAACTGGTTAGATCATTAGTATTTCCTACTGCTGGAATCACCCGCCCATTGCATGCAGTTTCCCAGCTCGTGCATTAAGCTAATGGCGGTAACAAATTCTACAGGATTAAGTGAGGAATTAAGTGCAATTCTGTAGATGAGGTCTCAATGTTCTGCACAATTGACTTATTAGTCCCCCCCCAAAAAATGTGCCTATTCATGCTGGATGTAGTGTCATTATACACAGCCAGCAGGACAACCTTGGTATATAAAGGACATTTCATCCCACCCAATGCAGTACTGAGCCTTTGGTGAGTAATATGTTTAATTGTCTCCTCATGAAGCAATAGGAGGCAATTAAACATGCTACTGACCAATGAATGGATGTTAAAACTAAATCATGCTGGCTATTGGGTCCTTTCAGTCTTCAGGTTATAAAGTGGACCAATCATCTGAACGCAACTGAGGCAGCCATGTTGTTGACTGAACCATTTTTCAGGTGCATGCATCGGTTCACTAATAACTTTATTGTGACAGGACGTTGTGCCTCAGTGATGTCATTAGTTCCTGGTGGATTGATAGGCAAGATGACATCTAACGGTAATGCCACCGCACGGTGACCAGTGTAGCCCAGGGAATGTATGACCTACTTGCCAGCAGTCAAAATGAATGTCGCCAGCTGGTAAAGGGGAGTGGTCTCGCTCAAAATGGCCATGGTATTGGCTGATTGTTGAGGTGGGGGTGGACAGGTTCAGAGGACTTATGTGTCCCAGTTTTTCTATGCTATATAACCAATATGTACTAGACCAGTGTTGGCTAACCTGTGACACTCCAGGTGTTTGTGAAACTACAAGTCCCAGCATACCCCATACTTGTCAACTCTCCCGGAATGTTCGGGAGACTCCCGCATTTTGCCGGGTGAGTGTGGCAATCTCCCGAATTCTGCCCACTTCCTAGTGAAGTGGGCAGAATTAGATCCCAAACACCGCGATTCCCGGTGAATCGCAGCGTTTGGCCAAATGACGCGATTTTGGCGGCCCCGCCCCCTCACGCCCACCTCCACTGGCAGGCTACCGGAAGAGAGCTGAAGAAAGTCGGTAAGTATGGCATACCCTTCCAGCAATAAGCTGATATATATTGGCAAAGCATGCTGGGACTTGTAGTTTTACAACATCTGGAGTGTCACAGGTTAGCCAACACTGTACTAGACCATATCTGACTGGTTGCTATTGGTTACAGACCATCAATGCTAATGTGCTTATTGTTTATTATTCTATTTTCTACCATCTGTAACATGTCTCATTACAATCATCTACTGTCCAATGATAATGATCTGTAATTAACAGCAGACGTTTATGTAGCTGCTACGTACAGAAGGGGATTCAGTGGACCTGCAGCCATTTTGTCCCTCAGTGATGTCACTGGTTCCTAGGGAATTGATAGGACACATATTAATTATTGTCTCCAGCTAGTTTGGAAATTATACAGAATATCTCTATGGTTTTATAGGCTTTAGAACAAAACAAAACATTCTGAAATAAAAGCTGAAGCTACAGAATAATACAATGTGCTGTAACCCCTAGCAACCAGTGCGCATTATATCATATATAATATAATTCCATCATTCTTGATACTGTCCCGCACATTGTATATTACACTGAAATATTGCAGTAAAGATGATATCTTATATATATTATGGTGAACATGTTATGGAATACGAGGGACACTAATAGGGATAATACTTGCTAACATTACATGGGGGGAATTGTAATAAGGATATCTTATTGTATATTACGGGGGATATTACAATATAGATGATTGTTGCTGTATATTACGGGGGTTATTATAGTAGGGATGACTGCTGTTGTATATTACTGGGGATATTATAATATAGATGACCGCTGTTGCATATTACGGGGGATATTATAATATAGATGATTGTTGCAGTATATTACAGTGAATATTGTAATATAGATGACTGCTGTATACAATAGGTGATATTATAATATAGATGACTGCTGTATATAAGGGGGGATATTATAATATAGATGACTGCTGTTGCATATTACTGGGGATATTATAATATAGATGATTGTTGCTGTATATTACGGGGGATATTATATATAGATGATTGCTGCTGTGTATTACGGGGGATATTATAATACAGATGACTGCTGTATATAATGGGGGATATTATAATATAGATGACTGCTGTATATAATGGGGGATATTATAATATAGATGACTGCTGTTGCATATTACTGGGGATATTATATATAGATGATTGCTGCTGTGTATTACGGGGGATATTATAATATAGATGACCGCTGTTGCATATTACTGGGGATATTATAATATAGATGATTGTTGCTGTATATTACGGGGGATATTATATATAGATGACCGCTGCTGTGTATTACGGGGGATATTATAATATAGATGATTGCTGCTGTGTACTACGGGGGATATTATAATATAGATGACCGCTGTTGTGTATTACGGGGGATATTATAATATAGATGACCGCTGTTGTGTATTACGGGGGATATTATAATATAGATGACCGCTGTTGCATATTACGGGGGATATTGTTGATGATTGCGGAGCACTGAAGAATATAACACAGTTTCCAGCAGTCAGGTTGTGTGTTATGTCTGGGACTGAAGAGGGTAACACACATTCAGGTGTGACAGCAATAACGAGGCCGGGGAACATCTGTTACTCCACATGCAGGGCCCGAGATGCCCTCATTAGGGGTGACAGATGCCACTTAAACCCACGTCAGGCACCAATCTCTGCACATGACTTTGAAGTGCTTTATGGGTATAGAAGTCAGTGGAAAGCGCTGCTCTCGCCTGATGATCAAGTGTGTGTTTTATATGTGTATTAAATCGTGTAAAGACTCAGGGGACCCGGCGCAACCAGAAGAAACAGCCAGATCTCTTTATGTGCTTATAAAAGGGCCCAGAACTGCGGAGAGACAAATGGAAAAATAACATCAGTCGGTGACTAGTTTTAACTCTTCAGCACCCAGTGACGTGATGGACACCTATCCCTGATCAGCAGCTCCCACGGTTCTCAGTCACCAGATTAATAAGATATTAAGTTCAGGAACAGCGGATGTCTGAACAGCACTTAGGGCTGAATACATCTGGTACAGGCCCATCAGCAAATCTCACTACAGCACAGTTCAACTTCCCTTGTTCTGTTGGCTGCCTGTAATTGTCATTATCAATTCCTATTCACTATACATGGACAACTGCATGCTGGATGTAATGCTCAGTCACTGTTCTAATTTGCTATGTAGGGAGAATTGCATAGTGCTATTTCTCTTTTCTGTATTCTGCATTCGACTCTGTGTAGCTGTAGTGATCCTGTTTTGAATATACAGAGAAGTGCACAGTAGCACTGCTCTTTCTTTCTATAAGCTGGATCTGTTCTTGTTATGTGTGTACAGACAAATGCATTTCTGGTTGCAATTCCCGCTCTCTATTCTGTACATCGACGCACCTCCTTAGTAGTCCTTATACCTGTATCATACTCCCTGGAGTGCGCGTCTGCGCACAGATCACCTCATAGAGCGGTATGTTTTGTGGAGCGTGTTTGACCAACTCTCCCGGAATGTGCGGGAGACTTCCTTATCCTGGGTAGGTTACGTCATTTTGGCCCCGCCACCTGAGGCAGAATGACGCTTTTGCACTACTGCATCGCAGGGACGGACCCAAGAGTAAGTCGGAGAGTGAAAAGTTGGTAAGTATGGTATAGAGGGAACGGGGTCCCTTCAAAATGTTGCTAGGAGGCTCCTTTATCCATAATTATGCTCCTGTTCATACGAATGCAGCCTATCAGTTCTCCAGGAACCAGTGACATCACTAGAGGACAGTGGAGGCGGCCATATTGTGGATTGTACCAATATTTATGAAATCTGTATGACAAAAAAAACAGTAATATCTGAGGAATTTCTTTCATGTTTGGTACAAATCAGCGCAGACTCTTGTGAATAAGCCCCTAAGCTGTAAATGTGCTTTTAGGCAGTGACTAAAACCTAGTCCTCCGTGTGAGGCCACGCCCAGTGCGACAAGTGTGACTGGAAGGTTCAGATATTACAGAAAGTTTTACCCCACGTTGTTCATTCAGGATTTCTGAATTTTATTCTCTGTCATTAGTTAAAAACTAAAATAAGAAAAGTGACAGCGATTTCAATTTGTGACAATAGTGCTCAGAGTGCGGCTTTGGTGAGCGCAGTGACCGCGGTCCGAACGCACAGGACGTGGGTTGTGTATCTTGCATGACATGCAGGCACCGTACAGGGATGTGAGACACAGAATGACCATACATACATGGAGGCTGGGCTGAGAGGACGACATGTTAATTATGGCTGACTCTGCGGCGTCTGTGAGCTATAAATCAAGATGGCTGGTTAGTTATACACAGAGTACAAGAGTCATTAATAAAGCACTTAGGATAACGGGAGAAAATGAGACACAAAAACTGTTAAACAAGCCCAATATCTTCAGTTATTAGTATTTATAAAACCATCTAAACAGGAAAGTGGAGGTGTTGCCCATAGCAACCAATCAGAGTCTAGCTATCATTTACCTAGTACATTCTAGCAAATAATAGCTAGAATATGATTGGCTGCAGCTACTATCAGGACAATGTTTGTGTCTAGCAGATGTCCCTCATTAGTGGTTTTCGTTATTATTAGTGTTGGGCGTTTGATCTCCGCTGTACCGTTATCACCGAGAGATGACAGCTCTCGAAAATATTTTTTTTTTTTACTGTAAATATTACAACAAATCTCCTGACAGTCAGTACTGTACTTTACAGAGACAATAAAAGAAGTGTCAGTGTCTGAGGATTTAAATACAGATAAAACCCTACATGACCTCAAATTCATTCTTGCTGCCCTCCTGTTCGGCTTGGGGCTCATTTATCAAAGGGTGAAAAGTTCTATTGTCAGCAGAAACGGGAGCCCCTTACCACAAAATGTAAATACAACTCACAAAATACAGAATTGTTATCCTCACTAAAATGAAAGAACAGTTTTTACATATAAAATGCACATGCATTTTCCAATTTGTCACCTTAAATAATGCCGATCTACTAACCTCTGAATAAATACATATATTCATTTTTTTTTTAAACTACTTTGATGCACTCTCCTGCAGGTCTCCTTACACCCAAATAGTGGTATTAACAGAACTGTCACACATTGCATGTCTTAGAACGACAGCGTCCCATTCGCTGCAAACAATGATTCGGCGACACAAGGCAAAGTATCAGTCAACAGTTTAGTTGGACTGGTTTTCTCAAAACATGGGAATAATCTAGAAAGCTGCATAATCTCCTCTGTTCGGTCAATTACTGTACTAGAAAGGATTGTAAAAACAATATTGGGGATATTGTATTGATGAAAACTGGTGCACTGGAAAAGACGTGATGTTAAGTGCGTCATCGCGTCTCTGTGTTCGCTGGGGTGGGAGTGGCTTGATGTCACGGGGGCAGCGCGGTGGCTCAGTGGTTAGCAATTCTGCCTCACAGTGCTGGGGTCATGAGTTCAATTCCCGACCATGGCCTTATCTGTGTGGACTTTGTATGTTCTCCCTGTGTTTGCGTGGGTTTCCTGCGGATGCTCCGGTTTTCTCCCACACTCCAAAATACATACTAGTAGGTTAATTGGCTGCTATCAAAATTTACCCTAGTCTCTCTGTCTGTCTGTCTGTCTGTCTGTGTGTGTAAGTTAGGAAATTTAGGAAAGTTAGGAAAGACGCTGCCCCCAAGACCTCATGATGGGGCGGAATATTGTGTCCAAACAGGAGTCAATCTAAGACCATTTAAAACCATGGGATATGCAGTTCTGCTGCTAAGTCTCTTTGGACGGACACCAGGCTTCCTTAGGGCCCTACTCCAGCTTTCCGATACCCACCTCCAACTGGTTCATCTCCCAGAGCATACCGCGGTCTGGATATTGTCTACACGAGATTCACAGAGGCAGAAAGTCCACAATTCCTAGACACAGGGCTTTTCTGGTGATGCACGGACTTATGTGGTCTTATGTTTTCTAGACGGGGAACTTCTGAGCACCCTCATATATCATCTGTGGTACAATAGAAGCATGTCTGAGATAATGTGATATTCCTGGATTATCTGGCTATGGCCACTTGTTCTGTGGCAGCTCTGCAAGAGACAGCACAAACCAGCATGACAGGAGAGGGGTTTGACGAGGAGACTTGGCCAGGGAACAGTTTGTTCCTGATTTACGGCCCGCAGCAGCTGAATTTATTGCTCTTTCTTCTCCTGAGTGATAATTGCATGTGGTCGCCCCATGAGCTGGCCAAGAAAGCCAGTGCTTACTTTTTCAGTGCTTTACTAATTCCACTGCCAGGAAGTTTAAATTTTATGGGCACAGCAATCACGCCACACTGGTCCCGTCGCTCTGTGTTTGCCCTGGCTGATGAATCCTAGTCTGTCTCAGCCAAAATGTTTCAATATCTCCCTGTTCCACACATGACTGAGCGCCGATGATGGAGGGTGGGGGGGGAGGTGATGATACACACCCCAGGATGCTGTTGTGTGGTCTTAGGGAGCACACTCCTCAAGCCTGTACGATGAACAGTGCTATTTAATTCTGGCACTGTCATTATTTCAGTCACTTTGGGTTATGAAAGAAGTGAAATACTTTTATCATGGGGGAAAACAAAATTAAGATTTTTTTTATTTAAAAGATCACAAAAGGAATATTCTCTCTGAAGAAAGGAGGGGTCTTGCTATGGGCAATCGGGGCATTGTTCCATTGAAATCCCCAGCTAACGGCAGAGTAGAGATATAAAGACAATCAGAGAGGTTAGATACACACTACAGTGTTTTCAGCCAGACTATTGGGTCAATCGGACGATAAACAACAGATTGGCCCAGTATCACAAAGGTGCTCCGGTTTCCTCCCACACTCCAAAAACATGCAGGTAGGTTAATTGGCTGCTATCAAAAATTGACCCTAGTCTCTCCCTCTCTGTCTCCCTCTCTGTCTGTCTGTCTGTGTCTGAGTGTGTGTCTATATTAGGGGAATTTAGACTGTAAGCTCCAGTGGGGCAGGGACTGATGTGAATGGGTTCTCTGTACAGCGGTGCGGAATTAGTGGCGCTATATAAATAAATGATGATGATGATGATGATGATGTACCCTGGAACGATGATCGTTCCAAAGCACATGAAATCGGTGATCGAGATTTTCAAACTGACTTCAAAATCTTGTTCAGCGATGGAACGATGTCGTTCCAGTTCTGCAGTGTGTACGTACTCACGATCAGGATAGTGTTTACAGAGTCATGGAGTCATGGATCTTTTCAGCCGATGGTTAAGACAGATGAAGAGCACAGATCTGAAGGTAAATTTTGTAAAACGTGTATAGTGTGTACACAGGAATTTGCATGCTGTCACTCCTCTCTGTCAGGATGCCATGTTCAGAGGAGGGACGGGATTTTCTGAGACGCAGACACCGGCTAATGATAGGATTGTCATGCAGAAATACACTCTGTCTATTGGATGAATTATAGAGAGGGGGCGGGGCCAGTGATGTCACAGTAGCTTACATAACTGCATTCTCAGCCTCCATCAGAATGAGTTCCTACCACTACTGTCTCTTATCATTCTTTTTTTATCTATCTCTAGGCTGGAGTCTAGTAATACAGTAACCAGTTCCTGCACCTAATGTCCCTTATTACTGTTTTATTACCCATCTCTAGGCTGGAGTCTAGTAATACAGTAACCAGTTCCTGCACCTAATGTCCCTTATTACTGTTTTATTATCCATCTCTAGGCTGGAGTCTAGTAATACAGTAACCAGTTCCTGCACTAATGTCTCTTATTACTGTTTTATTATCTATCTCTAGGCTGGAGTCTAGTAATACAGTAACCAGTTCCTGCTCTAATGTCTCTTATTACTGTTTTATTATCTATCTCTAGGCTGGAGTCTAGTAATACAGTAACCAGTTCCTGCACTAATGTCTCTTATTACTGTTTTATTATCTATCTCTAGGCTGGAGTCTAGTAATACAGTAACCAGTTCCTGCTACTAATGTCTCTTATTACTGTTTTATTATCTATCTCTAGGCTGGAGTCTAGTAATACAGTAACCAGTTCCTGCACTAATGTCTCTTATTACTGTTTTATTATCTATCTCTAAGCTGGAGTCTAGTAATATAGTAACCAGTTCCTGCTACTAATGTCTCTTATTACTGTTTTATTATCTATCTCTAAGCTGGAGTCTAGTAATATAGTAACCAGTTCCTGCACTAATGTCTCTTATTACTGTTTTATTATCTATTTCTAAGCTGGAGTCTAGTAATACAGTAACCAGTTCCTGCTACTAATGTTTCTTATTACTGTTTTATTATCTATCTCTAAGCTGGAGTCTAGTAATACAGTAACCAGTTCCTGCTACTAATGTCTCATAATTACTGTTTTATTATCTATCTCTAGGCTGGAGTCTAGTAATACAGTAACCAGTTCCTGCACTAATGTCTCTTATTACTGTATTATTATCTATCTCTAGGCTGGAGTCTAGTAATACAGTAACCAGTTCCTGCACTAATGTCTCTTATTACTGTTTTATTATCTATCTCTAAGCTGGAGTCTAGTAATACAGTAACCAGTTCCTGCTACTAATGTCTCTTATTACTGTTTTATTATCTATCTCTAGGCTGGAGTCTAGTAATACAGTAACCAGTTCCTGCACTAATGTCTCTTATTACTGTATTATTATCTATCTCTAGGCTGGAGTCTAGTAATACAGTAACCAGTTCCTGCACCTAATGTCCCTTATTACTGTTTTATTATCCATGTCTAGGCTGGAGTCTAGTAATACAGTAACCAGTTCCTGCACTAATGTCTCTTATTACTGTTTTATTATCTATCTCTAGGCTGGAGTCTAGTAATACAGTAACCAGTTCCTGCTACTAATGTCTCTTATTACTGTATTATTATCTATCTCTAAGCTGGAGTCTAGTAATACAGTAACCAGTTCCTGCACTAATGTCTCTTATTACTGTTTTATTATCTATCTCCAGGCTGGAGTCTAGTAATACAGTAACCAGTTCCTGCACTAATGTCTCTTATTACTGTTTTATTATCTATCTCTAGGCTGGAGTCTAGTAATACAGTAACCAGTTCCTGCTACTAATGTCTCTTATTACTGTTTTATTATCTATCTCTAGGCTGGAGTCTAGTAATACAGTAACCAGTTCCTGCTACTAATGTCTCTTATTACTGTATTATTATCTATCTCTAAGCTGGAGTCTAGTAATACAGTAACCAGTTCCTGCACTAATGTCTCTTATTACTGTTTTATTATCTATCTCCAGGCTGGAGTCTAGTAATACAGTAACCAGTTCCTGCACTAATGTCTCTTATTACTGTTTTATTATCTATCTCCAGGCTGGAGTCTAGTAATACAGTAACCAGTTCCTGCACTAATGTCTCTTATTACTGTTTTATTATCTATCTCTAGGCTGGAGTCTAGTAATACAGTAACCAGTTCCTGCTACTAATGTCTCTTATTACTGTATTATTATCTATCTCTAAGCTGGAGTCTAGTAATACAGTAACCAGTTCCTGCTACTAATGTCTCTTATTACTGTTTTATTATCTATCTCCAGGCTGGAGTCTAGTAATACAGTAACCAGTTCCTGCACTAATGTCTCTTATTACTGTTTTATTATCTATCTCTAGGCTGGAGTCTAGTAATACAGTAACCAGTTCCTGCACTAATGTCTCTTATTACTGTTTTATTATCTATCTCTAGGCTGGAGTCTAGTAATACAGTAACCAGTTCCTGCTACTAATGTCTCTTATTACTGTTTTATTATCTATCTCTAAGCTGGAGTCTAGTAATACAGTAACCAGTTCCTGCACTAATGTCTCTTATTACTGTTTTATTATCTATCTCTAGGCTGGAGTCTAGTAATACAGTAACCAGTTCCTGCTACTAATGTCTCTTATTACTGTATTATTATCTATCTCTAGGCTGGAGTCTAGTAATACAGTAACCAGTTCCTGCTACTAATGTCTCTTATTACTGTATTATTATCTATCTCTAGGCTGGAGTCTAGTAATACAGTAACCAGTTCCTGCTACTAATGTCTCTTATTACTGTATTATTATCTATCTCTAAGCTGGAGTCTAGTAATACAGTAACCAGTTCCTGCTACTAATGTCTCTTATTACTGTATTATTATCTATCTCTAGGCTGGAGTCTAGTAATACAGTAACCAGTTCCTGCTACTAATGTCTCTTATTACTGTTTTATTATCTATCTCTAAGCTGGAGTCTAGTAATACAGTAACCAGTTCCTGCTACTAATGTCTCTTATTACTGTTTTATTATCTATCTCTAGGCTGGAGTCAAGTAATACAGTAACCAGTTCCTGCTACTAATGTCTCTTATTACTGTTTTATTATCTATCTCTAAGCTGGAGTCTAGTAATACAGTAACCAGTTCCTGCTACTAATGTCTCTTATTACTGTTTTATTATCTATCTCTAGGCTGGAGTCTAGTAATACAGTAACCAGTTCCTGCTACTAATGTCTCTTATTACTGTTTTATTATCTATCTCTAAGCTGGAGTCTAGTAATACAGTAACCAGTTCCTGCTACTAATGTCTCTTATTACTGTTTTATTATCTATCTCTAGGCTGGAGTCTAGTAATACAGTAACCAGTTCCTGCACTAATGTCTCTTATTACTGTTTTATTATCTATCTCTAGGCTGGAGTCTAGTAATACAGTAACCAGTTCCTGCTACTAATGTCTCTTATTACTGTTTTATTATCTATCTCTAGGCTGGAGTCTAGTAATACAGTAACCAGTTCCTGCTACTAATGTCTCTTATTACTGTTTTATTATCTATCTCCAGGCTGGAGTCTAGTAATACAGTAACCAGTTCCTGCTACTAATGTCTCTTATTACTGTATTATTATCTATCTCTAGGCTGGAGTCTAGTAATACAGTAACCATTTCCTGCTACTAATGTCTCTTATTACTGTATTATTATCTATCTCTAAGCTGGAGTCTAGTAATACAGTAACCAGTTCCTGCTACTAATGTCTCTTATTACTGTTTTATTATCTATCTCTAAGCTGGAGTCTAGTAATACAGTAACCAGTTCCTGCACTAATGTCTCTTATTACTGTATTATTATCTATCTCTAGGCTGGAGTCTAGTAATACAGTAACCAGTTCCTGCACCTAATGTCTCTTATTACTGTATTATTATCTATCTCTAGGCTGGAGTCTAGTAATACAGTAACCAGTTCCTGCACTAATGTCTCTTATTACTGTATTATTATCTATCTCTAGGCTGGAGTCTAGTAATACAGTAACCAGTTCCTGCACTAATGTCTCTTATTACTGTATTATTATCTATCTCTAAGCTGGAGTCTAGTAATACAGTAACCAGTTCCTGCTACTAATGTCTCTTATTACTGTTTTATTATCTATCTCCAGGCTGGAGTCTAGTAATACAGTAACCAGTTCCTGCTACTAATGTCTCTTATTACTGTATTATTATCTATCTCTAGGCTGGAGTCTAGTAATACAGTAACCAGTTCCTGCACTAATGTCTCTTATTACTGTATTATTATCTATCTCTAGGCTGGAGTCTAGTAATACAGTAACCAGTTCCTGCTACTAATGTCTCTTCTTACTGTTTTATTATCTATCTCTAAGCTGGAGTCTAGTAATACAGTAACCAGTTCCTGCTACTAATGTCTCTTATTACTGTTTTATTATCTATCTCTAGGCTGGAGTCTAGTAATACAGTAACCAGTTCCTGCACCTAATGTCTCTTATTACTGTATTATTATCTATCTCTAGGCTGGAGTCTAGTAATACAGTAACCAGTTCCTGCTACTAATGTCTCTTATTACTGTATTATTATCTATCTCCAGGCTGGAGTCTAGTAATACAGTAACCAGTTCCTGCACTAATGTCTCTTATTACTGTTTTATTATCTATCTCTAAGCTGGAGTCTAGTAATACAGTAACCAGTTCCTGCTACTAATGTCTCTTATTACTGTTTTATTATCTATCTCTAGGCTGGAGTCTAGTAATACAGTAACCAGTTCCTGCACTAATGTCTCTTATTACTGTATTATTATCTATCTCTAGGCTGGAGTCTAGTAATACAGTAACCAGTTCCTGCACTAATGTCTCTTATTACTGTTTTATTATCTATCTCTAAGCTGGAGTCTAGTAATACAGTAACCAGTTCCTGCTACTAATGTCTCTTATTACTGTTTTATTATCTATCTCTAGGCTGGAGTCTAGTAATACAGTAACCAGTTCCTGCACCTAATGTCTCTTATTACTGTTTTATTATCTATCTCTAAGCTGGAGTCTAGTAATACAGTAACCAGTTCCTGCTACTAATGTCTCTTATTACTGTATTATTATCTATCTCTAGGCTGGAGTCTAGTAATACAGTAACCAGTTCCTGCACCTAATGTCTCTTATTACTGT
This sequence comes from Mixophyes australis, assembly GCA_036250195.1. Taxonomy (NCBI): domain Eukaryota; kingdom Metazoa; phylum Chordata; class Amphibia; order Anura; family Limnodynastidae; genus Mixophyes; species Mixophyes australis. The sequence goes on from JAVHZZ010000001.1 coordinate 491,281,113, forward strand.
ATTATTATCTATCTCTAGGCTGGAGTCTAGTAATACAGTAACCAGTTCCTGCACTAATGTCTCTTATTACTGTATTATTATCTATCTCTAGGCTGGAGTCTAGTAATACAGTAACCAGTTCCTGCACTAATGTCTCTTATTACTGTATTATTATCTATCTCTAAGCTGGAGTCTAGTAATACAGTAACCAGTTCCTGCTACTAATGTCTCTTATTACTGTTTTATTATCTATCTCCAGGCTGGAGTCTAGTAATACAGTAACCAGTTCCTGCTACTAATGTCTCTTATTACTGTATTATTATCTATCTCTAGGCTGGAGTCTAGTAATACAGTAACCAGTTCCTGCACTAATGTCTCTTATTACTGTATTATTATCTATCTCTAGGCTGGAGTCTAGTAATACAGTAACCAGTTCCTGCTACTAATGTCTCTTCTTACTGTTTTATTATCTATCTCTAAGCTGGAGTCTAGTAATACAGTAACCAGTTCCTGCTACTAATGTCTCTTATTACTGTTTTATTATCTATCTCTAGGCTGGAGTCTAGTAATACAGTAACCAGTTCCTGCACCTAATGTCTCTTATTACTGTATTATTATCTATCTCTAGGCTGGAGTCTAGTAATACAGTAACCAGTTCCTGCTACTAATGTCTCTTATTACTGTATTATTATCTATCTCCAGGCTGGAGTCTAGTAATACAGTAACCAGTTCCTGCACTAATGTCTCTTATTACTGTTTTATTATCTATCTCTAAGCTGGAGTCTAGTAATACAGTAACCAGTTCCTGCTACTAATGTCTCTTATTACTGTTTTATTATCTATCTCTAGGCTGGAGTCTAGTAATACAGTAACCAGTTCCTGCACTAATGTCTCTTATTACTGTATTATTATCTATCTCTAGGCTGGAGTCTAGTAATACAGTAACCAGTTCCTGCACTAATGTCTCTTATTACTGTTTTATTATCTATCTCTAAGCTGGAGTCTAGTAATACAGTAACCAGTTCCTGCTACTAATGTCTCTTATTACTGTTTTATTATCTATCTCTAGGCTGGAGTCTAGTAATACAGTAACCAGTTCCTGCACTAATGTCTCTTATTACTGTTTTATTATCTATCTCTAAGCTGGAGTCTAGTAATACAGTAACCAGTTCCTGATACTAATGTCTCTTATTACTGTTTTATTATCTATCTCTAGGCTGGAGTCTAGTAATATAGTAACCAGTTCCTGCACTAATATCTCTTATTACTGTTTTATTATCTATCTCTAGGCTGGAGTCTAGTAATACAGTAACCAGTTCCTGCACTAATGTCTCTTATTACTGTTTTATTATCTATCTCTAAGCTGGAGTCTAGTAATACAGTAACCAGTTCCTGCACCTAATGTCTCTTATTACTGTTTTATTATCTATCTCCAGGCTGGAGTCTAGTAATACAGTAACCAGTTCCTGCACTAATGTCTCTTATTACTGTTTTATTATCTATCTCTAGGCTGGAGTCTAGTAATACAGTAACCAGTTCCTGCACTAATGTCTCTTATTACTGTATTATTATCTATCTCTAGGCTGGAGTCTAGTAATACAGTAACCAGTTCCTGCTACTAATGTCTCTTCTTACTGTTTTATTATCTATCTCTAAGCTGGAGTCTAGTAATACAGTAACCAGTTCCTGCTACTAATGTCTCTTATTACTGTTTTATTATCTATCTCTAGGCTGGAGTCTAGTAATACAGTAACCAGTTCCTGCACCTAATGTCTCTTATTACTGTATTATTATCTATCTCTAGGCTGGAGTCTAGTAATACAGTAACCAGTTCCTGCTACTAATGTCTCTTATTACTGTATTATTATCTATCTCCAGGCTGGAGTCTAGTAATACAGTAACCAGTTCCTGCACTAATGTCTCTTATTACTGTTTTATTATCTATCTCTAAGCTGGAGTCTAGTAATACAGTAACCAGTTCCTGCTACTAATGTCTCTTATTACTGTTTTATTATCTATCTCTAGGCTGGAGTCTAGTAATACAGTAACCAGTTCCTGCACTAATGTCTCTTATTACTGTATTATTATCTATCTCTAGGCTGGAGTCTAGTAATACAGTAACCAGTTCCTGCACTAATGTCTCTTATTACTGTTTTATTATCTATCTCTAAGCTGGAGTCTAGTAATACAGTAACCAGTTCCTGCTACTAATGTCTCTTATTACTGTTTTATTATCTATCTCTAGGCTGGAGTCTAGTAATACAGTAACCAGTTCCTGCACTAATGTCTCTTATTACTGTTTTATTATCTATCTCTAAGCTGGAGTCTAGTAATACAGTAACCAGTTCCTGATACTAATGTCTCTTATTACTGTTTTATTATCTATCTCTAGGCTGGAGTCTAGTAATATAGTAACCAGTTCCTGCACTAATATCTCTTATTACTGTTTTATTATCTATCTCTAGGCTGGAGTCTAGTAATACAGTAACCAGTTCCTGCACTAATGTCTCTTATTACTGTTTTATTATCTATCTCTAAGCTGGAGTCTAGTAATACAGTAACCAGTTCCTGCACCTAATGTCTCTTATTACTGTTTTATTATCTATCTCTAGGCTGGAGTCTAGTAATACAGTAACCAGTTCCTGCTACTAATGTCTCTTATTACTGTTTTATTATCTATTTCTAGGCTGGAGTCTAGTAATACAGTAACCAGTTCCTGCTACTAATGTCTCTTATTACTGTTTTATTATCTATCTCTAGGCTGGAGTCTAGTAATACAGTATCCAGTTCCTGCTACTAATGTCTCTTATTACTGTTTTATTATCTATCTCCAGGCTGGAGTCTAGTAATACAGTAACCAGTTCCTGCTACTAATGTCTCTTATTACTGTTTTATTATCTATCTCCAGGCTGGAGTCTAGTAATACAGTAACCAGTTCCTGCTACTAATGTCTCTTATTACTGTTTTATTATCTATCTCTAGGCTGGAGTCTAGTAATACAGTAACCAGTTCCTGCACTAATGTCTCCTATTACTGTTTTATTATCTATCTCTAGGCTGGAGTCTAGTAATACAGTAACCAGTTCCTGCTACTAATGTCTCTTATTACTGTATTATTATCTATCTCTAGGCTGGAGTCTAGTAATATAGTAACCAGTTCCTGCTACTAATGTCTCTTATTACTGTTTTATTATCTATCTCCAGGCTGGAGTCTAGTAATACAGTAACCAGTTCCTGCACTAATGTCTCTTATTACTGTATTATTATCTATCTCTAGGCTGGAGTCTAGTAATACAGTAACCAGTTCCTGCACTAATGTCTCTTATTACTGTTTTATTATCTATCTCTAGGCTGAAGTCTAGTAATACAGTAACCAGTTCCTGCTACTAATGTCTCTTATTACTGTATTATTATCTATCTCTAGGCTGGAGTCTAGTAATACAGTAACCAGTTCCTGCACTAATGTCTCTTATTACTGTTTTATTATCTATCTCTAGGCTGGAGTCTAGTAATACAGTAACCAGTTCCTGCTACTAATGTCTCTTATTACTGTTTTATTATCTATCTCTAAGCTGGAGTCTAGTAATACAGTAACCAGTTCCTGCACTAATGTCTCTTATTACTGTTTTATTATCTATCTCTAGGCTGGAGTCTAGTAATACAGTAACCAGTTCCTGCTACTAATGTCTCTTATTACTGTATTATTATCTATCTCTAGGCTGGAGTCTAGTAATACAGTAACCAGTTCCTGCTACTAATGTCTCTTATTACTGTATTATTATCTATCTCTAGGCTGGAGTCTAGTAATACAGTAACCAGTTCCTGCTACTAATGTCTCTTATTACTGTATTATTATCTATCTCTAAGCTGGAGTCTAGTAATACAGTAACCAGTTCCTGCTACTAATGTCTCTTATTACTGTATTATTATCTATCTCTAGGCTGGAGTCTAGTAATACAGTAACCAGTTCCTGCTACTAATGTCTCTTATTACTGTTTTATTATCTATCTCTAAGCTGGAGTCTAGTAATACAGTAACCAGTTCCTGCTACTAATGTCTCTTATTACTGTTTTATTATCTATCTCTAGGCTGGAGTCTAGTAATACAGTAACCAGTTCCTGCTACTAATGTCTCTTATTACTGTTTTATTATCTATCTCTAAGCTGGAGTCTAGTAATACAGTAACCAGTTCCTGCTACTAATGTCTCTTATTACTGTTTTATTATCTATCTCTAGGCTGGAGTCTAGTAATACAGTAACCAGTTCCTGCTACTAATGTCTCTTATTACTGTTTTATTATCTATCTCTAAGCTGGAGTCTAGTAATACAGTAACCAGTTCCTGCTACTAATGTCTCTTATTACTGTTTTATTATCTATCTCTAGGCTGGAGTCTAGTAATACAGTAACCAGTTCCTGCACTAATGTCTCTTATTACTGTTTTATTATCTATCTCTAGGCTGGAGTCTAGTAATACAGTAACCAGTTCCTGCACCTAATGTCTCTTATTACTGTATTATTATCTATCTCTAGGCTGGAGTCTAGTAATACAGTAACCAGTTCCTGCACCTAATGTCCCTTATTACTGTTTTATTATCCATCTCTAGGCTGGAGTCTAGTAATACAGTAACCAGTTCCTGCACTAATGTCTCTTATTACTGTTTTATTATCTATCTCTAGGCTGGAGTCTAGTAATACAGTAACCAGTTCCTGCTACTAATGTCTCTTATTACTGTTTTATTATCTATCTCTAGGCTGGAGTCTAGTAATACAGTAACCAGTTCCTGCTACTAATGTCTCTTATTACTGTTTTATTATCTATCTCCAGGCTGGAGTCTAGTAATACAGTAACCAGTTCCTGCTACTAATGTCTCTTATTACTGTATTATTATCTATCTCTAGGCTGGAGTCTAGTAATACAGTAACCATTTCCTGCTACTAATGTCTCTTATTACTGTATTATTATCTATCTCTAAGCTGGAGTCTAGTAATACAGTAACCAGTTCCTGCTACTAATGTCTCTTATTACTGTTTTATTATCTATCTCTAAGCTGGAGTCTAGTAATACAGTAACCAGTTCCTGCACTAATGTCTCTTATTACTGTATTATTATCTATCTCTAGGCTGGAGTCTAGTAATACAGTAACCAGTTCCTGCACCTAATGTCTCTTATTACTGTATTATTATCTATCTCTAGGCTGGAGTCTAGTAATACAGTAACCAGTTCCTGCACTAATGTCGCTTATTACTGTATTATTATCTATCTCTAGGCTGGAGTCTAGTAATACAGTAACCAGTTCCTGCACTAATGTCTCTTATTACTGTATTATTATCTATCTCTAAGCTGGAGTCTAGTAATACAGTAACCAGTTCCTGCTACTAATGTCTCTTATTACTGTTTTATTATCTATCTCCAGGCTGGAGTCTAGTAATACAGTAACCAGTTCCTGCTACTAATGTCTCTTATTACTGTATTATTATCTATCTCTAGGCTGGAGTCTAGTAATACAGTAACCAGTTCCTGCACTAATGTCTCTTATTACTGTATTATTATCTATCTCTAGGCTGGAGTCTAGTAATACAGTAACCAGTTCCTGCTACTAATGTCTCTTCTTACTGTTTTATTATCTATCTCTAAGCTGGAGTCTAGTAATACAGTAACCAGTTCCTGCTACTAATGTCTCTTATTACTGTTTTATTATCTATCTCTAGGCTGGAGTCTAGTAATACAGTAACCAGTTCCTGCTACTAATGTCTCTTATTACTGTTTTATTATCTATCTCTAGGCTGGAGTCTAGTAATACAGTAACCAGTTCCTGCACTAATGTCTCTTATTACTGTATTATTATCTATCTCTAGGCTGGAGTCTAGTAATACAGTAACCAGTTCCTGCACTAATGTCTCTTATTACTGTATTATTATCTATCTCTAGGCTGGAGTCTAGTAATACAGTAACCAGTTCCTGCTACTAATGTCTCTTATTACTGTATTATTATCTATCTCCAGGCTGGAGTCTAGTAATACAGTAACCAGTTCCTGCACTAATGTCTCTTATTACTGTTTTATTATCTATCTCTAAGCTGGAGTCTAGTAATACAGTAACCAGTTCCTGCTACTAATGTCTCTTATTACTGTTTTATTATCTATCTCTAGGCTGGAGTCTAGTAATACAGTAACCAGTTCCTGCACTAATGTCTCTTATTACTGTATTATTATCTATCTCTAGGCTGGAGTCTAGTAATACAGTAACCAGTTCCTGCACTAATGTCTCTTATTACTGTTTTATTATCTATCTCTAAGCTGGAGTCTAGTAATACAGTAACCAGTTCCTGCTACTAATGTCTCTTATTACTGTTTTATTATCTATCTCTAGGCTGGAGTCTAGTAATACAGTAACCAGTTCCTGCTACTAATGTCTCTTATTACTGTTTTATTATCTATCTCTAAGCTGGAGTCTAGTAATACAGTAACCAGTTCCTGATACTAATGTCTCTTATTACTGTTTTATTATCTATCTCTAGGCTGGAGTCTAGTAATATAGTAACCAGTTCCTGCACCTAATGTCTCTTATTACTGTTTTATTATCTATCTCTAGGCTGGAGTCTAGTAATACAGTAACCAGTTCCTGCACTAATGTCTCTTATTACTGTTTTATTATCTATCTCTAAGCTGGAGTCTAGTAATACAGTAACCAGTTCCTGCACCTAATGTCTCTTATTACTGTTTTATTATCTATCTCCAGGCTGGAGTCTAGTAATACAGTAACCAGTTCCTGCACTAATGTCTCTTATTACTGTTTTATTATCTATCTCTAGGCTGGAGTCTAGTAATACAGTAACCAGTTCCTGCTACTAATGTCTCTTATTACTGTTTTATTATCTATTTCTAGGCTGGAGTCTAGTAATACAGTAACCAGTTCCTGCTACTAATGTCTCTTATTACTGTTTTATTATCTATCTCCAGGCTGGAGTCTAGTAATACAGTAACCAGTTCCTGCTACTAATGTCTCTTATTACTGTTTTATTATCTATCTCTAGGCTGGAGTCTAGTAATACAGTAACCAGTTCCTGCACTAATGTCTCCTATTACTGTTTTATTATCTATCTCTAGGCTGGAGTCTAGTAATACAGTAACCAGTTCCTGCTACTAATGTCTCTTATTACTGTATTATTATCTATCTCTAGGCTGGAGTCTAGTAATATAGTAACCAGTTCCTGCTACTAATGTCTCTTATTACTGTTTTATTATCTATCTCCAGGCTGGAGTCTAGTAATACAGTAACCAGTTCCTGCACTAATGTCTCTTATTACTGTATTATTATCTATCTCTAGGCTGGAGTCTAGTAATACAGTAACCAGTTCCTGCACTAATGTCTCTTATTACTGTTTTATTATCTATCTCTAGGCTGAAGTCTAGTAATACAGTAACCAGTTCCTGCTACTAATGTCTCTTATTACTGTATTATTATCTATCTCTAGGCTGGAGTCTAGTAATACAGTAACCAGTTCCTGCACTAATGTCTCTTATTACTGTATTATTATCTATCTCTAGGCTGGAGTCTAGTAATACAGTAACCAGTTCCTGCACTAATGTCTCTTATTACTGTATTATTATCTATCTCTAGGCTGAAGTCTAGTAATACAGTAACCAGTTCCTGCTACTAATGTCTCTTATTACTGTTTTATTATCTATCTCTAGGCTGGAGTCTAGTAATACAGTAACCAGTTCCTGATACTAATGTCTCTTATTACTGTTTTATTATCTATCTCTAGGCTGGAGTCTAGTAATATAGTAACCAGTTCCTGCACTAATATCTCTTATTACTGTTTTATTATCTATCTCTAGGCTGGAGTCTAGTAATACAGTAACCAGTTCCTGCTACTAATGTCTCTTTTTACTGTTTTATTATCTATCTCTAGGCTGGAGTCTAGTAATACAGTAACCAGTTCCTGCTACTAATGTCTCTTATTACTGTTTTATTATCTATCTCTAGGCTGGAGTCTAGTAATACAGTAACCAGTTCCTGCTACTAATGTCTCTTATTACTGTTTTATTATCTATCTCTAGGCTGGAGTCTAGTAATATAGTAACCAGTTCCTGCTACTAATGTCTCTTATTACTGTATTATTATCTATCTCTAGGCTGGAGTCTAGTAATACAGTAACCAGTTCCTGTACCTAATGTCTCTTATTACTGTTTTATTATCTATCTCTAGGCTGGAGTCTAGTAATACAGTAACCAGCTCCTGCACCTAATGTCTCTTATTACTGTATTATTATCTATCTCTAAGCTGGAGTCTAGTAATACAGTAACCAGTTCCTGCACTAATGTCTCTTATTACTGTTTTATTATCTATCTCCAGGCTGGAGTCTAGTAATACAGTAACCAGTTCCTGCACCTAATGTCTCTTATTACTGTATTATTATCTATCTCTAGGCTGGAGTCTAGTAATACAGTAACCAGTTCCTGCTACTAATGTCTCTTATTACTGTTTTATTATCTCTAGGCTGGATTTGGGAATGCCGGGTTTGGCCATCTGTAAGTGACGCTTACGCACCTGTTAACTGAGTGCTATACAGATACAACGACAAGCTTCATATAATTAGTGCAGACATCGCAATTGGCCTTGAGTCTTTGTGGTATTATCTATGAATATTCCAGTAGCCCTATGATAACAGATGGTGACTAACTGCGTACACAACAGGCACATTCACTGGCCGTTATTTACAAGTGTGTTCCTATCAAAAACTACTGGTGTCTTGGAGGATCGTTCCACAGTGGAAGTATTTGGGTAGGTCTTTGTTGCAATGACCCGTCCAGCAAACCACGTGCAGAGAGGTAACTGACTCCTCTCGGACCTTTTGGGGAACCTTTACCTTCTTTCTTCCACTACCGCTCCGTCTCTGGCCGTTCTCCGACACCACAGAAGATGTGTGTCTTTGGAAGACGGAGAGGACACTTCTAGAGTGACGTTACTCGCACTTCTATAACAATCTGCAGATAACTTGGGGGCTGATTCATTAAGGATCTTAAATGAAGAGGATTCTTATTTCAGTCTCCTGGACCAAACCATGTTACAATGCAGGGGGTGCAAATGAGTGTTCTGTTTTGCACATAAGTTAAATACTGACTGTTTTTTCATGTAACACACACATATCAACTTTAAATTTCAGTGTACAAATAAGGTATCATGTATTTGTGTGTTACATGAAAAAACAGTCAGTATTTAACTTATGTGCAAAACAGAACACTCATTTGCACCCCCTGCATTGTAACTAGGGATGTGCACCGGCGACTTTTGAGGTCTCGTGTTTTGTGTTTTGGATCCGGATTTTCGTTATTTTTGGGGTTCGGATTTGTCTCGCAAAACACTTGACGAAAGGTCTCGGTTCGGATTTAAGGTTTTGGATTCGGATTTTTTTTGAAAAAAACATAAAAAGTTTAAAAATCAAGTTTTTGGGCTTATTTTCACTCCTAGGCTATTAGTAACCTCAATAACATTCAATAACAAGCATTTCCACTAATTTACAGTGTATTCTGAACACCTCACAATATAGTTATTAGTCCAAAACGTTGCAACAAGGTATCTTTCTGGACTGCGTAGAGGAGTGGGTCACCACAATATATATTAAAAACCCTGAACTTTTATGAATCGCACCAATAAATGTACCTGGACTGCGTAGAGGAGTGGGTCACCACAAGATATATTAAAAACCCTGAACTTTTATGATTCGCACCAATAAATGTACCTGGACTGCGTAGAGGAGTGGGTCACCACAATATATATTAAAAACCCTGAACTTTTATGAATCGCACCAATAAATGTACCTGGACTGCGTAGAGGAGTGGGTCACCACAATATATATTAAAAACCCTGAACTTTTATGATTCGCACCAATAAATGTACCTGGACTGCGTAGAGGAGTGGGTCACCACAAGATATATTAAAAACCCTGAACTTTTATGATTCGCACCAATAAATGTACCTGGACTGCGTAGAGGAGTGGGTCACCACAATATCTATTAAAAACCCTGAACTTTTATGAATCGCACCAATAAATGTACCTGGACTGCGTATAGGAGTGGGTCACCAAAATATCTTAAAAACCCTGAACTTTTATGAATCGCACCAATAAATGTACCTGGACTGCGTATAGGAGTGGGTCACCACAAGATATATTAAAAACCCTGAACTTTTATGATTCGCACCAATAAATGTACCTGGACTGCGTAGAGGAGTGGGTCACCACAATATCTTAAAAACCCTGAACTTTTATGATTCGCACCAATAAATGTACCTGGACTGCGTAGAGGAGTGGGTCACCACAATATCTATTAAAAACCCTGAACTTTTATGATTCGCACCAATAAATGTACCTGGACTGCGTAGAGGAGTGGGTCACCACAATATCTTAAAAACCCTGAACTTTTATGAATCGCACCAATAAATGTACCTGGACTGCGTATAGGAGTGGGTCACCACAAGATATATTAAAAACCCTGAACTTTTATGATTCGCACCAATAAATGTACCTGGACTGCGTAGAGGAGTGGGTCACCACAATATCTTAAAAACCCTGAACTTTTATGATTCGCACCAATAAATGTACCTGGACTGCGTAGAGGAGTGGGTCACCACAAGATATATTAAAAACCCTGAACTTTTATGATTCGCACCAATAAATGTACCTGGACTGCGTAGAGGAGTGGGTCACCACAATATCTATTAAAAACCCTGAACTTTTATGAATCGCACCAATAAATGTACCTGGACTGCGTATAGGAGTGGGTCACCACAAGATATATTAAAAACCCTGAACTTTTATTATTCGCACCAATAAATGTACCTGGACTGCGTAGAGGAGTGGGTCACCACAATATCTTAAAAACCCTGAACTTTTATGATTCGCACCAATAAATGTACCTGGACTGCGTAGAGGAGTGGGTCACCACAAGATATATTAAAAACCCTGAACTTTTATGATTCGCACCAATAAATGTACCTGGACTGCGTAGAGGAGTGGGTCACCACAATATCTATTAAAAACCCTGAACTTTTATGAATCGCACCAATAAATGTACCTGGACTGCGTATAGGAGTGGGTCACCACAAGATATATTAAAAACCCTGAACTTTTATGATTCGCACCAATAAATGTACCTGGACTGCGTAGAGGAGTGGGTCACCACAATATCTATTAAAAACCCTGAACTTTTATGAATCGCACCAATAAATGTACCTGGACTGCGTATAGGAGTGGGTCACCACAAGATATATTAAAAACCCTGAACTTTTATGATTCGCACCAATAAATGTACCTGGACTGCCTAGAGGAGTGGGTCACCACAATATCTTAAAAACCCTGAACTTTTATGATTCGCACCAATAATTGTACCTGGACTGCGTAGAGGAGTGGGTCACCACAAGATATATTAAAAACCCTGAACTTTTATGATTCGCACCAATAAATGTACCTGGACTGCGTAGAGGAGTGGGTCACCACAAGATATATTAAAAACCCTGAACTTTTATGATTCGCACCAATAATTGTACCTGGACTGCGTAGAGGAGTGGGTCACCACAAGATATATTAAAAACCCTGAACTTTTATGATTCGCACCAATAAATGTACCTGGACTGCGTAGAGGAGTGGGTCACCACAAGATATATTAAAAACCCTGAACTTTTATGATTCGCACCAATAATTGTACCTGGACTGCGTAGAGGAGTGGGCACTAGGCACCACAATAAAATATATAAAAAACCTTCAACAGATCTGCATTACACTACACATACGGCTGCTCCTCCATCCTCTCCATCATATACATGTTGGAGTTTTAGCGTGTGACAACCTCTTGTTTTTGATAATGTCAGTGCATTTTGAATATTTTTCAATTTGACCCACACCACTGAATGTACTTTATCTATGATACACATCTATCTATCTTGACTGCGTAGTGTGGTGGCCCCGGTACACAATTTGGTACCGAGGCCACAATATAATTAAAAACCCTCCACGTGTCAGAATTCCACCAAAAAAGGGTATGGACTGCGTAGTGTGGTGGCCCCGGTACACAATTTGGTACCGAGGCCACAATATAATTAAAAAATTGGGCATCAACAGTCAACGTTGTTTAATATCTGATACACCTCTATCTGGACTGCATAGTGGAGTGGCCCCGGTACCCAATTTGGTACCGGGGCCACAATACCTCCTCCAAACATGGTACAGACAATTCGTCATTGAGATCCCATCAAGTATGTTAAAGACAGACAGGGTCGAAGTGTTATTCGTTGACTTTGTAAACCCAAAAAAATGTCCCTGTTGCACATAGTCGTGCAATGAAGACTGACTTTTTCATTTAAAGGCACGATCTTTCAAGTGTAGTGTTTGTAAGTGTAAGTCATATTATACTTTTGGTAAAATTGGTTTATTTTGTTCCTCTTTATGGTAATTAGTAATAGAATTAAAGTATGAAATAGAATTAAAGTATGAAATAGAATTAAAGTATTAAATAGAATTAAAGTATGAAATAGAATTAAAGTATGAAATAGAGTGGTATATAGAGTTGTAGTGTGGTATAGATAGAGTGGTCCACACAATATAATAATAATAAAACCCTCAACTGGTCTGAATTCCACCAAACAAGTATCTGGACTGCGTAGTGGGGTGGCCCCGGTACCCAATTTGGTACCGGGGCCACAATACCTCCTCCAAACATGGTACAGACAATTCGTCATTGAGATCCCAGACAGACAGGGTCGAAGTGTTATTCGTTGACTTTGTAAACCCAAAAAAATGTCCCTGTTGCACATAGTCGTGCAATGGACAGTTACTTTTTTATTGAAAGACTCAAGCTTTCAAGTGTAGTGTTTATAAAATATAAACAACAATACAGTAGTTTTAGAGCACGTCAATACCTCTTGTTTTAAATTATGACACGGCATTTTACTTTTGGTTTAATTTCTTGTATTTTTTTAAATTTGGTTTTACTTTTTGAACATGGCAAACGACTGTTGATTGGTCATATAATGCAAAAAAAAAAGGTCCAAGATGGAATTGTCCTTGGGCCCTCACACCCACCCTTATGTTGTTGAAATAGGACATGCACACTTTAACAAACCAATCATTTCAGCGATAGGGCCTACCAAACAACTTTGGCTGAAATGATTGGTTTGTTTGGGCCCCCACACCAAAAAAGCTATTCATCTCTCCCTGTACAGACTAAACAGGCTCTACTGAGGCAAGATGTCGTCCTCATCCTCAACCTCTGATTCCTCTCCCCCTACAGTGTGTACTTCCTCCTCATCACACATTATCAATTCGTCCCCGCTGGACTCCACAACCACAGGTCCCTCTGTACTGTCTGGAGGGCAGTGCTGTACTTCATTGAGGAATTGATTATTCATTTTTATAAACATCATTTTTTCAACGTTCTGAGGAAGCAACCTCCTTCGCCGCTCACTGACCAGGTTCCCCGCTGCACTAAAAACTCTTTCCGAGTACACACTGGAGGGGGGACAACTCAGGTAAAATAGAGCCAGTTTGTACAGGGGCTTCCAAACTGCCTTTTTTTCCTGCCAGTAACAATATGGACTGTCTGACATGTCTACTTGGATGGTGTCAGCAAAGTAATCATCCACAATTTTTTCTATTGTGACAGCATCCAATGCAGCGACAGTAGACATGTCTGCAATGGTTGGCAGGTCCTTCAGTCCGGACCAGATGTTATCAGCATCCCCGCCAGCGCCTCTTTTGGGAAAACTGAGCTTTTTCCTCGCAGCCATAGATGTGGAAGAAAATGAGGGTGGAGCTGTTGGCATGTCACGGTCCTCTTCAGAGGACAATCTCCTGACCAGCAGGTCTTTGCACCGCTGTAGACTTGTGTCCGCCGGAAACAGAGACACAACATACGCTTTAAACCGAGGATCGAGCACGGTGGCCAGAATGTATTCCTCTGACTTTAAAAGAGTGACCACCCTCGGATCCTGGCAAAGCGTACGAAGGGCTACATCCACAAGAGCTACATGCTTGGTGTAATCGCAATGGCTTACCAGCTCCTCCCTCACTTTCTCCAGCTGCTTCTGCAACAGCCTGATCAGGGGAATGACCTGACTCAAGCTGGCAGTGTCGGAACTGACTTCTCGTGTGGCAAGTTCAAATGGCTGCAGAACCTTGCACAACACGGAAATCAGTCTCCACTGCGCTTGACTGAGGCGCATCCCCACTCCTTTGCCTATGTCGTAGGTGGCTGTGTAGGCCTGAATGGTCTTTTGTTTGAGGTGATGGCAGGGCAGGTTCATGCTTTTTTGATGTGCCTCTAGTCTGCGGTAGGCACTGGCTGAATGCCGAAAGTGTCCAGCAATTTTGCGCGCCACCGCAAGCATCTCCTGCACACCCCTGTCACTCTTGAGGTAATGCTGCACCACCAAAATTAATGGTGTGGGCAAAACATGGGACGTGCTGGAAATTGCCCATATTTAATGCCCGCACAATGTTACTGGCATTGTCTGACACCACAAATCCCCATGAGAGTCTAAGTGGGGTAAGCCACTGGGAGATAATTTCCCTCATTTTCTCTAATATGTTGTCAGCGTTGTGCCTCTTATTAAAGCCTGTAATACACAATGTTGCCTGCCTTTGCACGAGCCGCCATTTTGTAGTTGCTGCTACTGATGCAGCTGTTGCTGTTGCTGCGGAAGGGGATGCATCTACCCAGTGGGCTGTCACAGTCATATAGTCCTTCGTTTGCCCAGAACCACTTGTCCACATGTCCGTGGTTAAGTGGACAGTGGGTACAACCGCATTTTTTAGAGCACTGAGGACACTTGATCGTACTTCTCTGTACATTTTTGGTATCGCCTGCCTAGTGAAGTGGAATCTCGACGGGATTTGGTACCGGGGACACAATACCTCCATCAACCCTCTAAATCCCACTCCACTGATGGCGGACACCGGGCGCACGTCTAACACCAACATTGCAGTTACAGCCGCAGTTATACGCTTTGCAATAGGGTGACTACTATCGTATTTTGTGGTCATGGCAAACGACTGTTGGACGGTCAATTGTTTTGTGAAAGACTTAGCGGTCTTACGACTTCCCCTCTGGGAAGATGACCGACTAACAGCAGCAACAGCAGCAGTGGCAGTAGTAGGCGTACCGCTGCAGGATTCCTCGGATGAATCCCGTATTGAGGAGGACTCAGTCTGGCTGCTGACTTGGGCTGCAGGACTGAATCTGATGGAGATTGTGGAGGAAGTTGACGAGGAGGGTGTTGCTGGTGTGTATCCAACTGGACCACGGGATTTAGGTGTCCCTGTACCGATGAGGGTCCTAGCCCCAGTTCCTGAACTAACCACTGAACTATGAAGGTTATTCAGGTGACGTATAAGGGAGGATGTTCCTAGGTGGGCAAGATCCTTACCCCTGCTTATTTGAGCTTTACATAAGCTACATATGGCCATACATTGGTTGTCTGGATTTGGATAAAAATAACTCCAGACCGAAGAGGTGCATTTTTTGGTCTTCTGACCAGGCATGACGATGGGCTTTTTCATCCCATGGACATCAGCTGTTTCCCCCCCTGGTGCCTCATTTACAATAACCACATCACCATCCTCATCATCAAGTTCCTCCACAGCGCCAGCTACATCATCAATAGCCTCCTCCCGAGCCACCTCTTCCCGTACAGTGATGGGAAGGTCAGGCTTGACAACCACCAACATCCTTGGACTCGCCTTGTGGATTTGTGATAATTTCTCTTTAGAAGGCAGAGTTGTTTGCTGTTTTGTTGCTGACAGCATAACTCTCTTCAATTTTTTGTAGGGGGGGGGAGGAGGAGGAGGGCTAAGATCCGTGGGTGAAGCTGAACCACTAGTCATGAACACGGGCCAGGGCCTAAGCCGTTCCTTGCCACTCCGTGTCGTAAATGGCATATTGGCAACTTTACGTTTCTCCTCAGATGATTTTAAGTTTCTCTTTTTGCTACTTTTTCTTAACTTGGGCTTTTTGGATTTTACATGCCCGGTACTACGAGATTGGGCATCGGGCTTGGAAGACGACGTTGATGGCATTTCATCGTCTATGTCATGACTAGTGGCAGCAGCTTCAGCATTAGGAGGAAGTGGGTCTTGATCTTTCCCTACTTTATCCTCCAAATTTTTGGTCTCCATTATATGTAGCACAAGATACTGCAGAATGTGTGAACTTTGTAATATTGCAGTACCAATGGACTTATACTGCTGGATTGGTTTTGCAAATTTGGTTATAATTATTATATTTTTATTTTTTTTTAAATTTTTTATTTTTTTTTACTTTTTTTTTATTTTTTAAAAACTTGGGAATAATGGGGAAATAACTATGCCCTTAGAAGCACAGAGCACAGGACACAGCACCACTGGACTGAACAGGACACGGCACAGGACCCAGCAGCACTACGGAACTCAGCAGGACAGAGCACAGGACACAGCACCACTGGACTGATACTGCAGAATGTGTGAACTTTGTAATATTGCAGTACCAATGGACTTATACTGCTGGATTGGTTTTGCAAATTTGGTTATAATTATTATATATTTTTATTTTTTTAAAAATTTTTTATTTTTTTTTACTTTTTTTTTATTTTTTAAAAACTTGGGAATAATGGGGAAATAACTATGCCCTTAGAAGCACAGAGCACAGGACACAGCACCACTGGACTGAACAGGACACGGCACAGGACCCAGCAGCACTACGGAACTCAGCAGGACAGAGCACAGGACACAGCACCACTGGACTGATACTGCAGAATGTGTAAACTTTGTAATATTGCAGTACCACAGGACTTTTACTGCTGAATGTGTGAACTTGGTAATATTGCAGTACCAATAGGCTTATACTGCAGGATTGGTTGTGCAAATTTTGTGGTAATTAAAAAAAATTTAATTAGTTTTTGGTATTTTTTTAAATAACTTTTTTCTATTTTTTTAAACACAGGGGAATATTGGGGAAATAACTATGCCCTTAGAAGCACAGAGCACAGGACACAGCACCACTGGACTGAACAGGACAGCAGCACCACTGACCTCAGAAAAACAGAGCACAGCACACAGCACCACTGGACTGATACTGCAGAACACAGCACAGCACAGCACAGCACAGCACAGCACAGAACTAAACAGCACAGCACAGAACTAAACAGCACAGCACGAGATCTACCAGGACAGAGGACCACCTAACACACCCTCCCTCTACCCTGATCAATGCCCGAGTGAAGATGGCGGCGACTAGCGGGGAATTTATAGGATCCGAGTATCGCGAGATCCGACAACGGGATTATGAGTCAGAGCCTCAGTTTCATATTTGAATTTGGCGCCAATACCCGGATCTGTCTCGGATCCGACTCGGATCGGCAATGTTCGGGTGGGCTCGGATTTCAGATATCCGAGCCCGCTCATCTCTATTTGTAACATGGTTTGGTCCAGGAGACTGAAATAAGAATCCTCTTCATTTAAGATCCTTAATGAATCAGGCCCTTGGTGTTTTGCGGGATCCGTCTATGTCCCAGAGACAGCCAGTAATCAGGGACATTTCACGCAATACTTTTTCTATATATGTAAAGACAAAGATTTGAAACAAAATAACATTTGCAATTATTAATCATCGCAATGCAGGTACAAATGCAGATAGTACCATAATCTAAGCACAAAAAGGGTTCGACTCTCAGCATTTGTTACTCTGTTAAATAAACTTGACACAGTAAATCTATGGGTCTCATTTAAGAAGGGCGCTCTCCTTCCCCCCGCTAAACCACTAGGCGTCCCGCACATCGGGCGCACACCTATTCTCTGATCTCTGCAAAGTAGGCGTACAAAGAGGTGGGAAAATCAGACGAGACAAACTGTGAAAATCTGTAAATGTCACATCAACATCCTAACACTTTAAAACCGATCCTTTCCTTAAATAAAACTTTCCCGTTTCACTTAAAATACTGCTCTGTTTTAGCTCATTAATGGTTTAAGTTAATCACAAGAGACCTATTTCACTTTGTGAGTCAATCTTTTTACTACTTTTCTGCCGGTGCCTATATGTTCTGTAGTGTTATCCAAATAACTGAGAGATTAAACAGGGCGACCATCTTTCGTTAAACATTTGTATCAATATAAAATACAATTAGTGACCCTTTAGTCATTGCTAAATGAAGACGTTTGAAAACGTTTAAAAAAACGTTGAATTAGTTTCCTATATTTTTCACCCCCAGAAACATTCTTCCCTGCAATTCCAGGTACACGATTTACCCACCTGAAATGCAGCAAATGTTCCCCCAGTTTTAGAATTTGTGCCGTACAATGACCTCATCTGGGTAAAACTTCCACTTTCAAACTAGTCTATAGCACAACATCTTAATGTACTGGCCTCTATACACCCTTATAACCTCCATACATCCGTGTCTACAGTTATCCTCGATATACAAAACCTCAAGCGTCATCCACAATTGGTCCACCCCCCCCCCCCCCCCCTGTGTTGTCCACAATGCACACGTCACATGGATCCAAGAATCTCACGACTGTTCAACAGGGCCATGAAAACAATTTATTACGTTTAATGAATGGAAAAGACAAGTTATACGACAAATACCGGAGCACATCGAGAAACTGTTTTGAGAATCGTCATCCAAAATTTTATTTCAAACAATACTCCTTGATTTCTGGGCATTTTCAGGATTGTCATGTTTATAAATAATTATTCAGTTCAGTTCAAGCTAATTCGATTTACAGAGAATGATACATAAGTCGGCTTTTTGTTCATAAAAATTCTTTTACACTATGGTGGGAATTGAAATCCCCACGATGCACCACGGATTGTCCCCGTGATAGGCGTGAAGGCCCTCAGCAGCTATGTGTTTTTACAGATTTTTCCTTGTACCCCGTAGAGATGTGCAGGAAAATCTGCGATGTTCGGGTACTGTAGATCCCATAAATGAGCGCAGTCGGACATTGCCATGATGTCTGGCGTTACACGGTAAGGAACTGAACTGTAATATAATAGATTAAACAACATGTGACTTACCTGACTTGGTATCAGTGGTTCCTTGTCATCAATATCGATGAGAACTTCATCCCGCGGAGTAATACTCACGTCATCTACAAAGGAAGCGCAGGGACATTAATACGCTGTACACATTCATGCAGTCGTATGATCACAGCGTAGACGATCTCAGAGTTATATAACACGTGACTCTCCAAATGTTTGACAGCCTTCCATGCTGGGACTTGTAGTTTCCCAGCAGCTGCAGAACCAAAGGTTGGTTAAAGGGAAATAATAGTGAAACAATATTTATTTGAGCAACAGATATGTGTTCATGACTGAAAAATGACACTGTTCGGTAAAACCAGGCAGGTATTCTACTATTCTCCATTAGTGTGTATGAATTATATTTCATTGTAGCAGGTCCATTTTGCCAGCCCCTGACTCATTTTAAAGCAGTGGTCAGGGAACAGGGGTAAATTACCCCAAATGGGGTAAAAATGAAATTCCTGGGGGTAATGCTGCCGATTCACATGCTGTCAGTTGGATTGTAGACCCCTTTAAATGTGAAATTGCTGTTGTACCAGAAGAGCCTCAAGGGTTGGCAGGGGCACTTCTTGAGCTTCGATGCAATAATGAAGCACGTTTTGCATTTGAAAACAAAGCAGATCTGTCATATTTTTGGATGTCAACAGCTGCAAAGGCATTCAAAATTGCACATGAGGAGGCAGTCAAAAAGATGCTGCCTTTTGCAACAACCTACCTTTGTGAACAAGGATTTTCCACTCTAACGAACATAAAAACAAAGCAGAGAAATCGATTGGACGCTGAAGACTGTATCCAAATTGCTCTGACATCAAAATGACCCAATATTGATGCTCTCGTATCAAAAATGAAGCAACATCATTTCTCCAAAATCTGATGTTTTGAAGTTGAAGCTTTCAAAGAAATTCTGAATAGATTCAATAAAATTTTGAATTCCAATAATTAACAATATATGATTTCCTTCCTTTCAAATCAAGGGGGTAACGTCGGTGTATCTAAATATATTAGGGGGTAAAAGGTAAAAAAGTTCCCTGACCCCTGTTTTAAAGGGTAACTTCGCTAAAGTCCCATCAAATCATGATTGTCCCACTGAAATCGGGAGGTGTGGTGAGATGTTCCCAGTTGTGTGCGGTCCAGGAATGTGAAATTATACTCCGACCTGGAAACACTAGATTCTGTTTTGCAGTACTGAGGAAGGCCCATTTAGGGGCGCACTTTCCTGTTTAGTGGGGAGGAGGGGAGCGTTATTTGAGGTGAATACCAGACCTCGGCTTATATTATTTATGCCGGATGGTGCATGTACAGGGCATTTCAGCCAATGTAATAAAAACATTAAAACACACAAGAATAACCCCTATAATACAAACATTTCCGATGTCCCCTCGCTCCCACGACTCATCTAGGAAACAACTGAAACAGTATATTGGCGTGGTAGCAGGACAGACCTTTTACGGTCTCCGCCAAGCTCATTTCCATCCGCAATTCAGCACAAGTAGGTGCAGACGAATCGTATCAGACAGAATACTGGCCCGGTCACTATTATGTGCCTGGTGGACAAGGAGACACATTTGCGCAAAGCAAATGCTCTGTGCTCCTAAATGATCTGTAATGACAGGGACACCTGACACGCCGTTTCCAATTCTATCCCCTTGTCACATTGGGATGTAATCTGAAAGGGGGCACAAGATAACACTGCTGCTTATAACGTCTATGACCTGTATAACAGCCTACGACACTCTTCCCTCTACAATGCGGGATGCCTTGGTGACCTCAGAAATCCTTATATTGTACAACATTACCCTCTATGTCATCTACAGAAGACTGTCACACGACTAAGGACGTTCCAATCCATATTATTTCTATAAATGACACTGTATATTGCAGGGGAGCAGAGATCCGAGATCATTCTGTGCCCTGCGCTGGAAAAGTATCGAGCCATTAAACTATAAAGAGTCTGGTAAGAGCAGGTCTGCGTTATTGGATGTCCTGTTTAACAGACAGACACCTCAGTATCCACATGGCTTATTGGTAAGTCTGGGGCCTGACGTGTTAATGAGACGGACCGCTCCGGGCTAAGGAAAACACACTTCTTCTGGTAACATTTCCAACCGGGGGGGGGGGGGGGGAACCTCTTTGAAAAACACAGTATTATTTGAATTCAAAAGAAACAGCAATTATTCTCACAGTGGGGAAGGCGGTGAGCTGAGTGTTACATTAAATAAAATAGAATAAAAAACAGGCCTGCCAGGATAAAGAAAACGGGGTGTCCAGACTTATAAATCCTGGCGCAGGACCAAGGTAAAGACAAAACCTTCAGAGAGCAGTGTGCTAAAGCTTGTATGTATCCGTCACAGCGGCCAGTGGTAGAGAGCTGGCGTCACGTGTCACCTCCCATGTATGAAACACGTTAAGGGTGTGCGGGGAGGGGAGGAAGGTGCCAACTACCGGGATCTCTATTACCTGCTGCCTACAATACCAATGCAATATCATAGCTGATCACACACCAAAACCGGGATATTACTTCTAGATCACAGCGGGATAATGCTAGTGCTACATGGAGAGGAACATAGAATCTGAGATCAGATAAGACCCACTTGGTCAATCTAGTCTGCCTGTTTTTTAACCTATGGTAACCTCAAACCCTATTTGATCTGTAATTCTCTGCAAGGACATCCTATCCCAGGCACGATTACATTGCTCTAATGTATTAGTTTCTACCACCTCTGATGGGAGGATATTCCACTTATCCACTACCCTTGTATATTATCTAATACCTTACACGTTCTTCTTGCTGCTGCGCAACTAAACTGCAAGTTGTTGTCTACTGATATTACGCTCAGATTTCATACTTACAAGCTGGTATAACCACAAACCTGGATCCAATTTGAGCCCTGAAATTATACATTCTATTCTACATTCTATTCCACATTATTAGAATGTTCTCACCAAACTCTCACCTCTTATTGGTCCCACTGGCCGACGTTCAACGCCTCCGCGCAAATCTTCCTGTACTCAAAAAGAAAATCTAATCTCATCCTTTTCTGAGCTGCCCAAAAACATTTTTAATCCCAATTTTATAAGACGTGCATTGAAATTGTTCTTTATATACGTGTAATACATCACGGAGTGAGAGAAACAGCTTCTTGGGGACATATATGGTCGGAGGTCGAATATGGAGGGTTCATTACTCTGCTCAGGATCAAAACCGCTGCTGCAGTGAGTTCTATGAGGCAACGTACACTGTACTGTAACCCATAGCAACCAATCAGGCCCTTGTGTTCGCTTTCTAAACAATTGGAATGTAATTGGTCGTACAGCACACTGTACCATGTCAGTAACCAAACTGCTCAGAGTCATTTTATAGTGTCAGAAGGGTCAATATTTTTACTCATCACTATTATTTACTGTTTTTATTGTAAGTAAATGTAGCTGGTGTTCCTGATCCCCTCTCTGAAACGTCTGCTAAACCTCCAAACAGCTCTCACTGCCCCTCGCTCTCAATTAGAGTGTAAGCCCTAGGAAGTAAACACCTTGCTGTATGTATGTGCCGTTCTTTCAATGTGCCGTTCCTTGTAACCAAGAGATATACAACAAGTACACCAGGGTGTTATGTAAATGAGGATGGCAGGGATTATAACCAGGTTTATTACATATTCATTAACAGGTAGAGCGAGACACTACTCATCCATCACCTAACTTGATTTGGCGTGATAACATGTGTGTGCCCTCAGAGTATGAGACTTATATCACATCTGGTTATTGTAGATGACATGTGGTTTGAGGCTAAGGTCTGCAAATAAGGGTATCCCTTACAGAAACTAAGAAAGGTGGAGGGGCCAAGGGGTAAGGAAGACTGATGCCCCAAGGGGTCCTGTAACCTAAGTCTCTGGGCCTCAGGCAACACTATTCTAGAGATAGGTGTGTGGGTGACCTGGGACAGGTCATGGACTCATGAGGCCTACACTGGGACAGGTCATGGACTCATGAGGACGATCCCTACACTGGGACAGGTCATGGACTCATGAGGCCGATCCCTACAATGGGACAGGTTATGGACTCACAAGGCTGATCTATACAGCAGGGCAGTTCATGGACTCATGAGGCCGATCCCTACAGCAGGACAAGTCATGGACTCATAAGGCCGATCCCTACAGCAGGACAGGTTATTGACTCACAAGGCTGATCCCTACAAAAGGACAGGTCAAGGACTCACAAGGCTGATCCCTACAACGGGACAGGTCATGGACTCATGAAGCGAATCCCTACAGCAGGACAGGTTATCGACTCACAAGACCGATCCCTACAGCAGGACAGGTCATGGACTCACAAGGCTGATCACTACAAGTGACATTTATGATAAGGTGTAATAGTAATTAGGGTCTTCTGCATACCTGACATTCCTTCATCCATATCAGTATCTTCCGCGTTGGGATCACAGTAATATTCCTCCAAGGAGTTGATGGTACATTGTCCCACTACAGGCTTCCGTCCAAATTGCCGATTGTCAATCACCTTTATAATGATTGGCGGGCAGTAGAGGTCTTCTCTGGGGAGTCTCTAAATGTGAAAAATAGAAAACGGTTACTCAGTCTGTCCTCTCACCAGATCTGAAAATGTTTATCACATACGATAAACTCTACAGGTCAGTTTAAAACAGGTTATATAACAAATATACTAATCAGTAAGTTATCACTCCCAAGCCTAGTGTGACGGAACGATCTTTCAGTAATGAACTGGCTGTCAGTTTCTTACAGGACACCATTGACAAAGTCTTCCACAATGCTTACAATCACATGTTATCTCTATGTAGCTCCCGACCCATGCTCTACAAGCTGCCAATGACCTACACCTATCATCCTCCCTTAGCACCACCTCGTACTCTCATCTCCTCGGCTGCCTTGGAGCTGTGACTATATTCTGGAGCACAGTACGTCACTCAATCAATTTAGCATCTAACCTTCAAAGTTTTAAGCCTTAAAACACATCACTACCGGGCAGTGCATTAAATTTTCTAACCACCTTGTTATTAGATCCCATAGTTTAATAGATAAACCCATTCCCTATAACCTTCACCTGCTCAATACAACTTACTTACTCTTTACAATAGTCATATTTCATCCTCCTGCCCGTGTTATCTCATATCCGGTTTCTGATCCGGTGACCGGTAGATGCAGCATTATTTTACACTGTGATCACATGTGGCTGGCCCAACATACAAAATAACCACTACTTTATTATGGCTCATTTCCTTAAACACTTTTAGAGTGTAAGCTCTAGCGGACAAGGCCCTCCCACTTTCTGTTTCATTATTCTGCACTATTTTGTTAATTGTATGTTTAATTTTTTACCATGCTTATAGACTGCACTGCAGCCTATGTTGGTGCTATATAGATAAACAATAGCAATAATAGGAATCTGTCTCCCATTTGCATAGAACATCCCTGATATTAGGCATTTACTGATAGAAAATCACACATAAGAGACAAATAAATAGACTAAATAAAAAGCAAATCTGGAAGTAATAATACGATTTATAAGTAGCTTGTGATGTGTCAGAACGTTCATCGCACGTTGTAATTGTCTCCATCCAGCATTAGTCACCGTCTTTCCCTCTGCTGTAAAATACAATGATTAACTCAAGAAATCTGGATGTTAATGAATGAAACCAAAGAGTGGGCTACGCTCCTGCTTGTCCTTCACATGGGATCCTTAGTCATATCGCTGCCCAATTAGTCTCACTACAGTACTTGCCGTATGAGAGACAGTAACACAGAAAATCAGTTTCACAATTTAAAGCGTTTGCACAGTTGGAATGTTCTCAAAATCTCCTCCAGAATATAAGAGTACGTCTCTGCACCCCAACGGGTGCCCAACCCTCTACCGCCTACCTACTGTCTGGTTGTGAAGTGCTGGACAGAAAACACTCTCTGTAGCGCCTCTATATCCTCCCAAAACCGACAATTGACGGAGTGGAGGTTCCAGACCTATTTGGGACAGTGAGCGTCTCTCTGATAACAGACTGTCACACGTCATGTCACATGGAACGTCTGGGCACAAGTGGAGGCACAGCCCTGGGCAGCAAGGGGGATTGGAGAGAATCTTACTGCGGAAATGTTGGTGGGTTCTCTGTATGTATGGTCAGTATATATTACAGCCCGGGCATTGGAGGTGGTGCAGATAAGTTAGCCGGAGCCCAGGTCAGACATTGTACCACCGCCCGGGGCCTTTTAGCTAAACCAGTTGGCCCATAGTGGGCATTTCCTGACACCAGCACCCAAGTTGATGAGACTGGCAGCTAAGTGTGAAAATGAATTAAACTAAAAACCGGGTTATATTTTACTGCCAGGAAACCGGTAGCACAGACAAGTGATGGTGGTGGGTCTGTGTGCCAAGACCGTCCTGCCACTCTGCGGATCTCGTTTACTGAGCATTGCCCAGAGAATGCCCTTAGAATGGATTTCACAGGAGATTACCAAAGCCTGTCTGGATCATGCCAACCTCAGTAGGGCATTATTCTGGATGATGAAGAGGCTGCCTTAGCTCCAACCATTCATCACCACAACGTTAATATTTTGATGTGAAGCAAAAGTATGACATTACATGATATAGAATACATTATATGATGGCGAAATAAACTCACTAAGTAAAGGAAACTGACATCTTTCAATATTCCCCAATCTAGAGACACAAAGCCCCACGTACTGAGGACAGTATAGGGTATAATGATGAGAATTACAGACCTTGGGCCTGATTCATTAAGGATCTTAACTTAAGAAACTTCTTATTTCAGTCTCCAGGATACTGACTGTTTTTTCATGTAGCCACCAAATATCAACTTTAAATTTCAGTGTACAAATAAGCTATCGAGTATTTGTGTGCTACATGAAAAAACAGTCAGTATTTAACTTATGTGCAAAACAGAATACTAATTTGCACCCCTTGCATTGTAACATGGTTTTGTCCTGGAGACTGAAATAAGAAGTTTCTTAAGTTAAGATCCTTTAATGAATCAGGCCCCTTATTATTATACTGTAGTTACATTTACAAAGCAACACGAACTGTTATCTAGCTCAGGTTTCCGACATCTGTGGCACCAGTTCTATACCCCACCTTCCAGACTATAACCTCTTACCAAACAGACCCTTTGTGCCACTTTGTAAATGTAACGACATTACCATAATAAGTGCTTTAATCCTGATTATTACTCACTCTGGCAGTGACGTCATTACCGTCAGCAGGTGTTAGTCATTCCTTCATAAAGCAGGGTGACCTGCCCTGTTCTCAGGCCTCCGAGGTAATATCGCTGGTCACCATCTGCTGATAAACGGCCGCCTACCTTGTCATATAAGAAACACATGCTGGCTCTGCAGTACCGGCCTGTAAAACTGGCTGAACATCCGCCAAGAGCCTTTTATAGGCACCTGGGCTTTCTTACCACGAGAGGGGGGGGGGGTCTGCTTACTGTATTAAGGCTCTTACCACTTCCATGAAGAGGACGCACACATCAAAGTTGGGGTTCTTTTTGACGTTTTTAATAACGCAAGACTGGATCATTTCATCGCCACACTCCACAATCAGGCTGGGGGACGTCACGCTGGCCAGCTGGTAGCTCTTAAGGTTCCTCAGACCCCATGCCAGAACCTGCAGACGGAGCGGTCACAAGGTCATGTTTAAAAGATTAATGTAATACACTGACTCCTCATCAGAGCCACCAGAGAGTAGGGAAAATCTCATATAAAGTAACAAGCTGGTAGAACCGTATCACAGTAACATGTATGCGTCAGGAGCCGCACAGAGACGTGTTCTCCAACAGGGGAGCCGTGTAACGTGTGCTCTAGTCATGCAGTACACGCTATACAATGGCAAGGTGCAAGGTGAACTTAAACACCAGGGTGAGATTAATATCACTTGCAGTTATACAGACTGCCGGATTACATGTGGTTTCATTTTATATGCAGTGTATGTAGCACACACGTGTTATACTCTGCGTGGAGTTTGTATGTTCATCCCGTGCTTCCTTTGGGTGCTCCAGGTTACTTTCAGACATACTGGTTGGACCATTGCTGCTGGTGGCATTGTCCCTGATGTCTGTATATGACTGTGCTGGGGAAACTAGATACCCTGGGATCTGTATTAATAAAATCACGCAAAGCACATTAAACCGATGTCTAATAAGAGCAATTGGTGCCATTCCCACCATTGTGTTTGGAGTAGAGATGCTCAGGCTCGGTTCCTCGGAAACCGAACACGCCCGAAGTTAGGGGATCCGAGTACCGAGCCGACTACTTTCGCGCTTTTTGCGGATTAGAAAACGAGGTAAAACGTCATTGTGACATCGTCGGATCTCTCGAGTTTTGGATTATATAAATACCGCCCTCCACGGCGATCTAACGCCATTTGAGAGAGGTAAACAGAAGGGGTAACACATAGTGTAGAGCAGTTGGGCAGGCAAATAGAACTGAAAGAGGAGGGGGTAGCAGTGTTAAAGAAAGTAATCAGTGACATTCAGGAGAGCTCCATAGCTCCAGTGTTAAATCTTATTGCAGAAAAATACAAATAATAGTGCTTACAGGGTTGATGTAATTCTACAGTGTTATATAGGTACCACACAGAAAGGAGAGCTCCACTGGTAATTCTCATTGCCGAAATACAACTACTAGTCCTTGCAGGCTTTTCTTCTAAATATGCACAAAAAAGTGTATGGTGTTATATACACCTAAAGAGAAGAGCTCCATTGCTCCATTGCTAATTGTCATTGCTGAAATACAAATACAAGGTCTTGCAGGCTTTTCTTCTGACTTTTCTTTTCTGCCACTGCTGTGTGCCAATGTGTCCTAGATGTGGTAGGAACTGCCGTGTGTTTGTGTCATTGCTCTGTCACTTACCATCCAGCCAGGTCGCTGCAGTATTTGTCCGAAAGTGTATGAAAATAATATTGTGATCTGTGAGGTGGTCAAAATTGACTGCAAATGACTTGAAATTAGTGTTATTGAGGGTAATAATAATGCAGGATCAAATAAATAGCAAAATTATGTGATTTTAGCATATTTTAGCAATTTTTCTAAAAAAATACAAAACCAAAAACCAAAACACGAAGCTAATCCAGATCCAAAACCAAAACCACTTCATGGGGGTCAGTGAGCATCTCTAGTTTGGAGTGCTAGAAACCTTGCAATGTATTAACGCGCACGAACAGCACTCTAGATTGTATCGGTAAAAGTGCACAAGAAGCCAGATAAAAAGGCATCACTCGAACGCATCTAAACTGCGCCTTCTTGCATGTTTTATATCCAAAAGATAAAAAAAACCTCTAGATGGAATATCATCAGTAAAAGCCTTGTCCAACGAAGATCACTTACCCCAGGAAATTACACCCAAAACTGAATTTTCTGCTTGGGATGGAATTATCCTTAAATACATATCAAACCTTGTGTATTACCGAAATAAATGACACATTTCAAATAACTAATATGTCTATAATTTACAATATCTGCCAAAAAAATATGTATAATTATGGCAACTTTAATGTTGTTCAGATAAGTGGCAGTACTTGGGATTGGGGATTAGGGGCAGCGCACAGAAGCCTAAAGCTTCATAGATTAATTTATTTACTCTGCTCTTATAGGTAAAAGAAGTCATGTGAATAGATTGTAGTATTAAAAGCACAATTAAACCCAAACATTAAAAACACCTTGTTCAGTTCTACCCAGACTTTAACCTGCAGCTTTGTTGAAAAGTATGACGGGGTATTTCCTCATTCCCCCGTTGAAAATAATTAAATCATTTCCCAGCAAAATAAAACAAAAAAGCTAAAATTTTGAAGTAGAAAATGTCATTTATATCAGCCCCCCAATGCAATCCTTCAATGTGTAGACTGTGTATTACCTATGAGATTGCAAAACAAAGATTACATCTTTTGGCTTATGGACATTCCTAGAGAGATACTAGGAAGCAATGCTTTTTAGCTAGGGGTGTGTTAGACTTCCTAAATAATGCCTGATTTGTTTCTAAAGGCTAAAAATCTAAACAGAAAACACTATACGTATATGTAAGCATGTATACATTGTTTCACTAATCTTGTAAATTTCTAATTACTTCTTTTGTCCTCTGTAGAGCGTGTTTTAGTCTCTGTCTGCAGCAGGTAGCACCTTTTAAAATTAGCTTGTTAAATCCGTTTAATGAGGATCTGCTGCTGCAGTTCAGTAACTGGTGAAAAACTACAGGGAATGAGTGCCTAGCGTGACCGAACCTAAGGAACGAGTGCCATGCGAGACCGAGCCTCAGGAATGAGTGCCTAGCACGACTGAGCCTCAGGAACGAGTGCCTAGCGTGACTGAGCCTCAGGAACGAGTGCCTAGCGTGACTGAGCCTCAGGAACAAGTGCCTAGCGTGACCGAGCCTCAGGAACAAGTGCCTAGCGTGACTGAGCCCTAGGAACGAGTACCTAGCGTGACCGAGCCTCAGGAACGAATACCTAGCGTGACCGAGCCTCAGGAACGAATGCCATGCGCGACCGAGCCTCACGAACGAGTGCCATGTGCGACCGAGCCTCAGGAACGAGTGCCTAGCGTGACCGAGCCTCAGGAACAAGTGCCATGCGCGACCGAGCCTCAGGAACGAGTGCCTAGCGTGACTGAGCCTCAGGAACGAGTACCTAGCGTGACCGAGCCTCAGGAACGAATGCCATGCGCGAGCGAGCCTCAGGAACGAATGCCATGCGCGACCAAGACTCAGGAACAAGTGCCTAGCCTGACCGAGCATCAGGAACAAGTGCCATGTGCTACCGAGCATCAGGAACGAGTGCCTAGCGTGACCGAACCTCAGGAACGAGTGCCATGCACGACCGAGCCTCAGGAACGAGTACCATGGGCGATCGAGCCTCAGGAATGAGTGCCTAGGGCGACTGAGCTTTAGGAAAGAATGCTATGCGCGACCGAGCCTCAGGAACGAGTGCCATTCGCGATCGAGCCTCAGGAATAAGCGCCTAGGGCGACTGAGCTTTAGGAAAGAATGCTATGCGCGACCGAGCCTCAGGAACGAGTGTCTAGCGTGACCGAGCCTCAGGAATGAGTGCCATGCGCGACCGAGCCTCACGAACGAGTGCCATGTGCGACTGAGCCTCAGGAACGAGTGCCTAGCGTGACCGAGCCTCAGGAATGAGTGCCTAGCGTGTCCGAGCCTCAGGAATGAGTGCCATGCGCGACCGAGCCTCACGAACGAGTGCCTTGTGCTACCGAGCCTCAGGAATGACTGCCTAGCATGACTGAGCCTCAGGAATGAGTGACTAGTGTGAATGAGCCTCAGGAATGAGTGCCAAGCATGACCGAGCCTTAGGAATGAGTGGCTAGTGTGAATGAGCCTCAGGAATGACTGCCTAGCGTGACCAAGCCTCAGGAATGAGTGCCTAGCATGACTGAGCCTCAGGAATAGATATCATGGACAAGCCTCAGGATTGCGTGCCTAGCTTACATACACCTCAAGAATGAGCGCCTAGCATGGATGAGCCTCGGGAATGATTGCCAACAGTGGAAAAGCCTTAGAATTGGGTACATGTACATGGACAGGTCTAAGGAATAACCGCTTAGTATGAAGCAGTTTTAGGAACGAGTACCTAGCATGGACGAGTTTCCAGAACAAGCCTCTCGTGGGGACACGTCTCAGGGATGAGTGTCTATCATGGATGAGTATCAGGAATGAGCGCTTATCGAGGGCAAGACTCTGTAGTGAGGATCAGTCTCCTGATTACCTCAATGCATGTTCCTAGTGTGGACGAGCATCATAAATGAGCGTTTAGCTTGGCCAAGCCTAAGTGATGAGTGTCTAATGTGAATAATAATAAGTGGCTAGTGTTGTCGAGCCTCAGGAATGAGCGCCTAAAGTGGATGAGACTCAGGAATGAGTGCCTAGTGTGGATGAATCGCAGGTATGAGTACCTAAGGTGGATGAGACTCAGGAATGAGCGATGGCCTCTTGATGGCCTTAATGCATGTACCAAGTGTGGAGGAGCAAAGAATGTCTAACAAAGAAGAGTCTCAGAAATGAGCGCTTAGCATGGATGAGGCTCAGGAATGAGCGCCGACCACTTGATGACCTCAACCTAATCTAAGACTGCAAGGAAGCCTCAGTGCTGTGAGGACATATCCATGGGCTTCTAGGAGAGAATGTCATAACAAGAAAGACTACGTCTGTTAGCGGAGGTATGACCAGTGACCAGTTTGCCATGCTTTTTAATTTGAGCTTTTTACCCAGTCACAGGTGTTATTCTGTCATTCCAGGCTGTTTGTGAAGAGGTTAGCAGGAATTACTACAATACACTTTACTTTTAACAAACCTGCATTGGGGAATCCGGATAAGACTGAACAGTACAATTTACCTTCATGGTTCATACAGGAAAACTGCACATTTTAGTACATGTTACGAATAATGATTGATGATAGATGGATAAACAAGGTATAATACAGTCCTGTATATCTGCATCAGTGGATGTGTCAGTAATATTATGTCGCTGCTCTCCCATTATCACAGTATAATCTACAGAACATTACGTACATGCACACCCATCGATGGTCTATACTCACCTCAATAGCAGTTCTCTGCAGAACGGGTTTAATCCCTTGGGGTACCACGTACACATTGGCACTTCTCTGGGGGGGAGGGTACGGCAGATCCGTGTCTGCTGACTAAAGAGTGAAAGACACAGAGGAAAACAGTTGAAGAGATTGAAAGCAAACACTTGTCAACGTAAGGATTCATTGAACTCATATCAGATTGGAGAGGTGATGTATCAATGCAGAGTCTGGTTATAAACAACGTCTGTTCTTGTGTGAGATACAATATTAATGAGTCCTCCGCTAAATCAGCTCAGTTATAATTATGCAAGCTCAGGTGACAGGCCACTGGCTCCCTCTATGGGTGAGATCCCCAACTGCGCTGTTTGGTTTGCTCAGCTCACTTGAGTTTAGAGATTTGCAATAATCTTCTTTCTCAAGAACACAGATATGAACAGTAGAATAAAGCACCTACATATTTCTTCTTTACCTTTAGCGATGAATTTAGTTTATGTCTCAAAACACTGAAATAGAGTGATTTAAATGTTATGTTGTCAACACAGAAAACAAAAGCATTAATATAGTGGACAGGTAATAATCCAGCCGTATGAACAGCGTGGGACTAAAACGCTCAATAAGATGAGTGTGTTGGTCACTGGACTGACACTAAATACACCACGCTATCACCAATCAGCATTAAACATGATGAGGTCACATGTCCGACAGTCTAACAGATCAGCAGGGTCTATACTCTACTAGATAAAGAGCTTGAGAACCTGGTGGTGGGAACATCTGGCTGATATGACAGAGATTATCATGCAACACACAGAGATTAATGCATTAGGACACCCAAAAACAATCCATATTAGTAAAGGACGTGTTATTTCAGCAGCATTTGGACGCACATGTCTTCTGCGCTGGAACTAAAAGGGAATTATCTGAATCTCTACCTTTAGTATGTAATCAATATTTAAACCATGCCACCTTTATTAGGAGTACGAATTGTCAGGGGCAGAATTTTGCCCTGTGTCAGAAGCTGTCTATTTTGATGCGACATAATAATGAGCGAATAGTTAAGGTGACTTTTGTCCAACAGGTGGCGATAAAGCGTGAACTCAGCTGCTGATTCAGCTGATGTATTAAATTCTCGTAATGAATTGCAGACTATTTGTGAGCAACATAAATATACCTTGTAAGCCTACTATGGGTTTTACATTTATATGTATTTGAATATCTTGTATCTCCATGACAAATGGTTGAGGTTGGAAGTCCTTTCCCCACTCTTACTCGATGGTCCGCACAGCACACATCTGGTGGTCGCCTACGGCAAGCTCTCAGGAGCATTCTCTACAAACTAGAAGTGTCCTCCATATGCGGAGGTGGTGCCAAAGTGTAAATATTATCCTGCCCCAGCGGAGCTTACAATCTATTTCCCTCAATCCTTGTTAGAGATAAAATATAGGTTAGATAAGGCATACAGGAGGATTACTGGGGTAGATTAGAGATACGAGACATACAGGAGGATTACTGGGGTAGATTAGAGATATGAGACATACAGGAGGATTACTGGGGTAGATTAGCGATATGAGACATACAGGAGGATTACTGGGGTAGATTAGAGATATGAGACATACAGGAGGATTACTGGGGTAGATTAGAGATATAAGACATACAGGGGGATTACTGGGGTAGATTAGAGATATGAGACATACAGGAGGATTACTGGGGTAGATTAGAGATATAAGACATACAGGAGGATTACTGGGGTAGATTAGAGATATGAGACATACAGGAGGATTACTGGGGTAGATTAGAGATATGAGACATACAGGAGGATTACTGGGGTAGATTAGAGATATAAAACATACAGGAGGATTACTGGGGTAGATTAGAGATATAAGACATACAGGAGGATTACTGGGGTAGATTAGAGATATAACACAGGATGATTACTGGGGTAGATTAGAGATATGAGACATACAGGAGGATTACTGGGGTAGATTAGAGATATAACAAAGGATGATTACTGGGGTAGATTAGAGAAATGAGACATACAGGAGGATTACTGGGGTAGATTAGAGATATAAGACATACATGAGGATTACTGGGGTAGATTAGAGATATAAGACATACAGGAGGATTACTGGGGTAGATTAGAGATGTGAGACATACAGGGGGATTACTGGGGTAGATTAGAGATATAAGACATACAGGGGGATTACTGGGGTAGATTAGAGATATAAGACATACAGGGGGATTACTGGGGTAGATTAGAGATATGAGACATACAGGAGGATTACTGGGGTAGATTAGAGATATAAGACATACAGGGGGATTACTGGGGTAGATTAGAGATATGAGACATACAGGGGGATTACTGGGGTAGATTAGAGATATGAGACATACAGGAGGATTACTGGGGTAGATTAGAGATATAAGACATACAGGGGGATTACTGGGGTAGATTAGAGATGTGAGACATACAGGGGGATTACTGGGGTAGATTAGAGATATAAAACATACAGGAGGATTACTGGGGTAGATTAGAGATATGAGACATACAGGAGGATTACTGGGGTAGATTAGAGATATGAGACATACAGGAGGATTACTGGGGTAGATTAGAGATATGAGACATACAGGGGGATTACTGGGGTAGATTAGAGATATGAGACATACAGGAGGATTACTGGGGTAGATTAGAGATATAAGACATACAGGGGGATTACTGGGGTAGATTAGAGATGTGAGACATACAGGAGGATTACTGGGGTAGATTAGAGATATGAGACATACAGGAGGATTACTGGGATAGATTAGAGATATAAGACATACAGGAGGATTACTGGGGTAGATTAGAGATATAAGACATACAGGAGGATTACTGGGGTAGATTAGAGATATAAGACATACAGGAGGATTACTGGGGTAGATTAGAGATATGAGACATACAGGAGGATTACTGGGGTAGATTAGAGATATAAGACATACAGGAGGATTACTGGGGTAGATTAGAGATATGAGACATACAGGAGGATTACTGGGGTAGATTAGAGATATGAGACATACAGGAGGATTACTGGGGTAGATTAGAGATATAAAACATACAGGAGGATTACTGGGGTAGATTAGAGATATAAGACATACAGGAGGATTACTGGGGTAGATTAGAGATATAACACAGGATGATTACTGGGGTAGATTAGAGATATGAGACATACAGGAGGATTACTGGGGTAGATTAGAGATATAACAAAGGATGATTACTGGGGTAGATTAGAGAAATGAGACATACAGGAGGATTACTGGGGTAGATTAGAGATATAAGACATACATGAGGATTACTGGGGTAGATTAGAGATATAAGACATACAGGAGGATTACTGGGGTAGATTAGAGATGTGAGACATACAGGGGGATTACTGGGGTAGATTAGAGATATGAGACATACAGGAGGATTACTGGGGTAGATTAGAGATATAAGACATACAGGGGGATTACTGGGGTAGATTAGAGATATGAGACATACAGGGGGATTACTGGGGTAGATTAGAGATATGAGACATACAGGAGGATTACTGGGGTAGATTAGAGATATAAGACATACAGGGGGATTACTGGGGTAGATTAGAGATGTGAGACATACAGGGGGATTACTGGGGTAGATTAGAGATATGAGACATACAGGGGGATTACTGGGGTAGATTAGAGATATGAGACATACAGGAGGATTACTGGGGTAGATTAGAGATATAAGACATACAGGGGGATTACTGGAGTAGATTAGAGATATGAGACATACAGGGGGATTACTGGGGTAGATTAGAGATATGAGACATACAGGAGGATTACTGGGGTAAATTAGAGATATGAGACATACATGAGGATTACTGGGGTAGATTAGAGATATGAGACATACAGGAGGATTACTGGGGTAGATTAGAGATATGAGACATACAGGAGGATTACTGGGGTAGATTAGAGATATAAGACATACAGGAGGATTACTGGGGTAGATTAGAGATATAACACAGGAGGATTACTGGGGTAGATTAGAGATGTGAGACATACAGGAGGATTACTGGGGTAGATTAGAGATATGAGACATACAGGAGGATTACTGGGGTAGATTAGAGATATGAGACATACAGGAGAATTACTGGGGTAGATTAGAGATATGAGACATCCAGGAGAATTACTGGGGTAGATTAGAGATATGAGACATACAGGGGGATTACTGGGGTAGATTAGAGATATAAGACATACAGGAGGATTACTGGGGTAGATTAGAGATATAAAACATACAGGAGGATTACTGGGGTAGATTATAGATACGAGACATACAGGAGGATTACTGGGGTAGATTAGAGATATGAGACATACAGGAGGATTACTGGGGTAGATTAGAGATATGAGACATACAGGAGGATTACTGGGGTAGATTAGAGATATAAGACATACAGAAGGATTACTGGGGTAGATTAGAGATATAATACATACAGGAGGATTACTGGGGTAGATTAGAGATATAAAACATACAGGAGGATTACTGGGGTAGATTAGAGATATAGGACATACAGGAGGATTACTGGGGTAGATTAGAGATATGAGACATACAGGAGGATTACTGGGGTAGATTAGAGATATGAGACATACAGGAGGATTACTGGGGTAGATTAGAGATATGAGACATACAGTAGGATTACTGGGGTAGATTAGAGATATGAGACATACAGGAGGATTACTGGGGTAGATTAGAGATATGAGACATACAGGAGGATTACTGGGGTAGATTAGAGATATAAGACATACAGGAGGATTACTGGGGTAGATTAGAGATATGAGACATACAGGAGGATTACTGGGGTAGATTAGAGATATAACACAGGATGATTACTGGGGTAGATTAGAGAAATGAGACATACAGGAGGATTACTGGGGTAGATTAGAAATATAAGACATACAGGAGGATTACTGGGGTAGATTAGAGAAATGAGACATACATGAGGATTACTGGGGTAGATTAGAGATATAAGACATACAGGAGGATTACTGGGGTATATTAGAGATATAAAACATACAGGAGGATTACTGGGGTAGATTAGAGATATAAGACATACAGGAGGATTACTGGGGTAGATTAGAGATATAACACAGGATGATTACTGGGGCAGATTAGAGATATAAGACATACAGGAGGAATACTGGGGTAGATTAGAG
Source organism: Mixophyes australis (assembly GCA_036250195.1). Taxonomy (NCBI): domain Eukaryota; kingdom Metazoa; phylum Chordata; class Amphibia; order Anura; family Limnodynastidae; genus Mixophyes; species Mixophyes australis. Next base: position 491,317,910 of record JAVHZZ010000001.1, read on the forward strand.
ATATGAGACATACAGGAGGATTACTGGGGTAGATTAGAGATATAAGACATACAGGAGGATTACTGGGGTAGATTAGAGATATAAGACATACAGGAGGATTACTGGGGTAGATTAGAGATATAAAACATACAGGGGGATTACTGGGGTAGATTAGAGATATAACACAGGATGATTACTGGGGTAGATTAGAGATATAACACAGGATGATTACTGGGGCAGATTAGAGATATAAGACATACAGGAGGATTACTGGGGTAGATTAGAGATATAACACAGGATGATTACTGGGGTAGATTAGAGATATAAGACATACAGGAGGATTACTGGGGTAGATTAGAGATATAAGACATGCAGGGGGATTACTGGGGTAGATTAGAGATATGAGACATACAGGAGGATTACTGGGGTAGATTAGCAATGTTACGGGGTATATAAGAAGATGACGATAGAATACCGAGTCTAGAAGCTTCTCTCTGAAGAACCCAGGTACAAGTAGCTGTTCCATTTCCAAAGTGGAAAGGATAGGAAACAGGGAGAAGAGAAAAGATACAATCATTATCACTGTACATGTAATCCCATTACCCTGACACCAGTATAACTCTACGTGTATCAGTATGTAGGAACATGACACGACTCAGTAACCAGGCAAGCAGCAGGGGACTTGGTCAGAATCACTGACATACAGAGCTGTGTAAATCAAGGACCCTGAAATTGAGATGTTTTTCTCCATTGAACCATAAGACCAGTTCTGTATTGCTGGATTTAAATTGGAAATATTTACAGTTGCCAAAATCAGCCACCTACTCGGCCAAATGATTTTAGATGGAACGGATATGATGAGTGATTCAGTGTTGGCCTGGGTCACAGAAGCAGAAGCCAACTTATGGATCTGCCATGCCAATAGCAGAGGCAAATCTGGTTCTCTTACCAGTACATATGGCCTACAGGTGACCTCTACTAAATGAGACATTCAATTCTCTCCGGCACAAGGTAGCTGGATTCCGGAGCAACATTCTGTGGTTTACGGTATAAACCATGTCTTTGTATATCGGACAAGCTGTTCAAAGACATCTATTGGCTAATATTCCCCTACCGACATCACAGGAGCCTCTACTGCGGATTCAGGACATGCATGTTATATGTACAAGAGGCCACCCAAAATAATGAGCTCTGATTCTTCCTTTAGTTTTATGTAATTACAGAGAAACAACTACGTGAAAGTTATTTTAACCTCACAACCAAAATCTGTTTAATAAAAGAAGAATTCACAGTTAAGATCTTGGCGAACTTCACCCATAACTAAGTTGTAAATTCGGGTAGAGTTCACCAAGATCTTACCTGTGTGTTTAATTATTCTACTTTTTGTTCTAAATCACCCAGTTTGGGTGGTCTCTCGTGAAGGCTCCATAGGTCGAGTGCTGCTACTACTGCTTAGGGGACCAGCACTGACACCCACTCGGCTCCTATGAAATAAACTTGCCCTAGCAGGAGAGAGGGGAGCAGTGTTGCACTATTCGGAGATACCACCAGGTCAAATAATTACTGCAGTAAAAGTAAGTAAAGCTGTGTATGTTATCATGTCTACTAAACTGATCCCAGAACTAAGTTTTAAAGGTTTTTGGTGAAGTTGTCATTAACCTACAGTATCTGACACATTAAAAATCCCATCATTTTTAATGTGTGAAATGAAATATCAGTAACATCATCAGCTATTTATATAGCACCACAAATTCCGCAGCGAGAACTCACTCACATCAGTCCCTGCCCCATTGGAGCTTACAGTCTAGATTCCCTAACACACACACACAGACTAGGAGTGACTAGGGTCAATTTATTAGCAGCCAATTAACCTACCAGTATGTTTTTGGAGTGTGGGAGGAAACCGGAGCACCTGGAGGAAACCCACGCAACCACGGGGAGAACATACAAACTCCACACAGTTAAGGCCATGGTCGGAAATTGAACTCATGACCCCAGTGCTGTGAGGCAGAAGTGCTAACCACTGAGCCACCGTGCTATAAAGATGAGAATTGCAACAAAACAATACTCAAACAAAAAATATACAACTATTACTAGTAAAATACAAAGCAATGTTAAATTTGATCTATTTCTAAACAACCTGATTGAATCCATACTTTAAAAAATAATTGTTGTTTCACATATATGTCGACATGAATCCTTGTCGGATGTGAGTCTGTTTGAATCGGATATAAGGACCACAACCCATTTTCAATGAATGTATATAGAAAATGTGACAAGGGTAAAACAATGCAGGAGATTCTGTGCTCTCACACTACAAACATCACGGAACAAATTAGGAGAATGACGAGGCATGTGAGGGCACCACGGTAAAGCCATGCTGTTATGAAATCATGCATTTTGGTACGCCGATGCTTCTCATGCCGGATAGGCAACACTACAAGGCAGCCTTATTCACAGACATTAGCACCAGTCATTAAAACCGTATCCCTCGTCACCCTGTGATTTCTGACATACCTGGTTCTTTTATAACCCCCCAAACACAACGAACCGTACTAGGAAGAGTGATATAATCAGACAGGGAGCGGACTACTGTAATAGAAGTTATATGTGTCAGTAATCTTACCTCACTGAGAACGCCTGAGATTTCCCCCTTGTGGAAAACAAGACAAAGGATTAGACACCTTTCTCGTGAAAAAAAGACCATTTAAAGGGCACATACAAAAGCCAATATGCAATATTATATATCATAGACTGTGTATATACATATATATATATATATATATATATATATATAAAACTAGCGCCATTGCACGCATTTTTGGTGGCTATGAACCCACGCTCATCTAGGGCCCCTGTAGCCGCTGCACCCCCTGAAACAGAAGTAGTTTCACCGCTATCTCTCGTACAGCCCCCATGAAGCACGCCCCTGTTAGGAGGACTGTGCCCTATAACAGAGTGGTGCATAGCAGAGCTAGTGATGTCACAGCAGCTCGAATGGCTGCATTCTCAGCTATCTGACAAGTATAAGATCAAATTACACTATCTTACAGATGTGGGAGGAGCTGTAGCAGAGTGGGAAGGTGCTACTCAATGTCAGAGTAACACTCGACGGTGTAATTTAATGCATTAATTATTTCACACCATATGTTATTTAGCATATAATTGATGCCCTAACCAGTGGTAATAGAAAGCTATGCACTAAACAATGAACACAACAGACATACCTCCAGTCCAGGGATGTGATGCAGAGTGGGCTGTAAGGGAGAAAATATATGACAATATTTATATATCCATACAGATTAACAAACTGGATTTATTAACTCTCTTTTCTTTTTCTTTTTTTACACATGTACTTTTCTTACAGCTTCTATTGCTATATGTACTTTTGTTCTGTAAATGTACCAGTATTCTGACTGGCTGCCAGCTGGTCCAGTACTGTGACAGTTCTAATGCCCTGAGTGGCTGCAGGTCGTCCTGGCCCTGGGAATAATAAAATGCCCGGATTGGTCACAGATTGGTCTACTCCTGGGAATTTTGTGATTGGTTACAGGTCGGATTAGCTATGGGAATGTTTTACTAGTGACATTCTCCTCCACACAACAGCCACATTCTCCTGCACACAACAGTCACATTCTCCTCCACACAACAGCCACATTCTCCTCCACGCAACAGCCACATTCTCCTCCACGCAACAGCCACATTCTCCTCCACACAACAGCCACATTCTCCTCCACGCAACAGCCACATTCTCCTCCACACAACAGCCACATTCTCCTCCACGCAACAGCCACATTCTCCTGCACACAACAGCCACATTCTCCTTCACGCAACAGCCACATTCTCCTTCACGCAACACCCACATTCTCCTCCACCTAACACCCACGTTCTCCTCCAAGCAACAGTCACATTCTCCTCCACACAACAGCCACATTCTCCTCCACGCAACAGCCACATTCTCCTCCACGCAACAGCCACATTCTCCTCCACACAACAGCCACATTCTCCTCCACGCAACAGCCACATTCTCCTCCACGCAACTGCCACATTCTCCTCCACGCAACAGCCACATTCTCCTTCACGCAACACCCACATTCTCCTTCACGCAACACCCACATTCTCCTCCACCTAACACCCACGTTCTCCTCCACCTAACACCCACGTTCTCCTCCAAGCAACAGCCACATTCTCCTCCACGCAACAGCCACATTCTCCTCCATGCAACAGCCACATTCTCCTCCACGCAACAGTCACATTCTCCTCCACGCAACAGTCACATTCTCCTCCACACAACAGCCACATTCTCTTCCACGCAACAGCCACATTCTCCTCCACGCAACAGCCACATTCTCCTCCACGCAACAGCCACATTCTCCTGCACGCAACAGTCACATTCTCCTGCACGCAACAGCCACATTCTCCTCCACGCAACACCCACGTTCTCCTCCAAGCAACAGCCACATTCTCCTGCACGCAACAGCCACATTCTCCTCCACGCAACAGCCACATTCTCCTCCATGCAACAGCCACATTCTCCTGCACGCAACAGTCACATTCTCCTGCACGCAACAGCCACATTCTCCTCCACGCAACACCCACGTTCTCCTCCAAGCAACAGCCACATTCTCCTCCACGCAACAGCCACATTCTCCTTCATGCAACAGCCACATTCTCCTCCACGCAACAGTCACATTCTCCTCCACGCAACAGTCACATTCTACTCCACACAACAGCCACATTCTCTTCCACGCAACAGCCACATTCTCCTCCACGCAACAGCCATATTCTCCTCCACGCAACAGCCACATTCTCCTCCACGCAACAGCCACATTCTCCTCCACGCAACAGTCACATTCTTCTGCACGCAACAGCCACATTCTCCTCCACGCAACAGCCACATTCTCCTCCACGCAACAGTCACATTCTCCTCCATGCAACAGTCACATTCTCCTCCACGCAACAGCCACATTCTCCTCCACGCAACACCCACATTCTCCTCCACGCAACAGTCACATTCTCCTCCACCCAACAGCCACATTCTCCTCCACGCAACAGCCACATTCTCCTCCACGCAACACCCACATTCTCCTCCACACAACAGCCCCGTTCTCCTCTGCGCAACACCCACATTCTCCTCCGCACAACAGTCACGTTCTCCTCCATGCAACAGCCACATTCTCCTCCACGCAACAGCCACATTCTCCACCACGCAACACCCGCATTCTCCTCCACGCAACACCCGCATTCTCCTCCACGCAACACCCACATTCTCCTCCACGCAAAGGCCACATTTTCCTCCACGCAACACCCACAATCTCCTCCCAGTAACAGCCACATTCTCCTTCACGCAACAGAACGTTATCCAACACACAACAGCCACATTCTCCTCCACGCAACAGCCACATTCTCCTCCACACAACAGCCACATTCTCCTCCACACAACAGCCACATTCTCCTCCACGCAACAGTCACATTCTCCTGCACGCAACAGCCACATTCTCCTCCACGCAACACCCACGTTCTCCTCCACGCAACAGCCACATTCTCCTCCACACAACAGTCACATTCTCCTCCACGCAACAGCCCCGTTCTCCTCTGCGCAACACCCACATTCTCCTCCGCACAATAGTCACGTTCTCCTCCATGCAACAGCCACATTCTCCTCCACGCAACAGCCACATTCTCCTCCACGCAACACCCGCATTCTCCTCCACGCAACACCCGCATTCTCCTCCACGCAACACCCACATTCTCCTCCACGCAAAGGCCACATTCTCCTCCACGCAACACCCACAATCTCCTCCACGCAACAGCCACATTCTCCTTCACGCAATAGCCACATTCTCCTCCACGTAACACCCACATTCTCCTCAACACAACAGCCACATTCTCCTCCATGCAACACCCAGAATCTCCTCAACACAACAGCCACATTCTCCTCCAGGTAACACCCACATTCTCCTCCACGTAACAGCCACATTCTCCTCCACGCAACACCCACATTCTCCTCCATGTAACACCCACATTCTCCTCCACGTAACAGCCACATTCTCCTCCACGCAACACCCACATTCTCCTCCAGGTAACACCCACATTCTCCTCCACGTAACAGCCACATTCTCCTCCACGCAACACCTACATTCTCCTCCACACAACACCCACATTCTCCTCCACACAACAGCAACATTCTCCTCCATGTAACAGCCACATTCTCCTCCACGCAACACCCACATTCTCCTCCACACAACACCCACATTCTCCTCCACACAACACCCACATTCTCCTCCACGCAACACCCAGAATCTCCTCCACGCAACAGCCACATTCTCCTCCACGTAACACCCACATTCTCCTCCACGTAACAGCCACATTCTCCTCCACGCAACACCCACATTCTCCTCCATGTAACAGCCACATTCTCCTCCACACAACAGTCACATTCTCCTCCACACAACACCCACATTCTCCTGCACGCAACACCTACATTCTCCTCCACACAACACCCACATTCACCTGCACACAACAGCAACATTCTCCTCCATGTAACAGCAACATTCTCCTCCATGCAACACCCACATTCTCCTCCACGCAACACCCACATTCTCCTCCACACAACACCCACATTCTCCTCCACGCAACACCCACATTCTCCTCCATGCAACATCCACATTCTCCTCCATGTAACAGCCACATTCTCCTCCACCCAACAGCCACATTCTTCTCCACACAACAGTCACATTCTCCACGGAATAGGGATGTACTTCTCGTCAGAACTCACAGTAACATTCTGTTCCATAAATGGACAGTGACATTCTCGAACAGAAGGACAGTGACAATTTCTTCCACAGCAGATGGAGGTGAATGATCTTTTCCTTGTCAAATACAGATATACTGAGCAGAATAATGAAAATAATGCCGCTGATGTTCACTGGACTGTAGATGGTTACTCGTGTCTCTCCCAATAATGGAAACCATCGCATTTAAGTACTAATTAAACAGAACTAAATTCAGAATGAGACTTAAATTAAATTCTAATAACATTATTTGGTGTAATAAATATTATTATATGGTGGACATATCAGTGACTTGTCTGCCCCTCCATGGCACACAGCACATAAGAATCTTTGGACCTCATAAACCTGATAGAGTTTGTGTGTGATGTGTTTCATCAACGGTCCTTCGTAGAATTGCTCCAGACTGCAGGATGTTTTGTTTTGTAAAAAATGTGTTTTCATGTAATTTTCAATAAGGTTCTATTTTCTGTGTCTTCCTTCACCTATTTTTACATTTTCTCTGCCTCGTTTCTCAGCCAGTAGATGAACCAGAGCAGCCAAGATCAATACAGTCCTATATCCAGCTGGCAGGAGGAGTCCAGACAACGGGGCAACCTCACCCTCTCCCAAGCTCTGAGTGAACCTACAGCAATATACACAGTCCCGACAAATGCAGCATGAAAGATGGACTAAGAGCAGCTGAACGATTCCTGACCGTGGATGACACCCCGGTGGTTACATGACAGTACACCCAGGGCCTCTACGGGGTGTATGACCACCTTCTATCGCTTCACGTTTGTAGAGTGGATAAAACTCATCTTTACCTTCTTTTATAGTGTTAAATGCACACAATATTTCAAAATGCGTTCTCCCTATCCTTGGTGTATTCATTAAACATGCGGATCAATACGTAACACCTGGGGGTAAATGTATGATTCTCCGACTTCTTTAAGTCGCCGGAAATCGGCGACTTTGCAGTGAAAATTTAAAGCGGCGATGGCTTATACAGGACAGTTTGCCTTTAGAAGCTAATAGGACATGTAAGGATAATTCAGACAACTGTACAATGTAAACCAGATTTATACCAACTAGACCAGTAATGTTACATTAACTGTATGGGCCTGACTACATGCATATAATATGTTACAAAGTGGAAGAACAAAAAATATCTTACATAGAAAGGACAATAAATCCCTCATCATATTTGCAAGTGGTTGCATTAGATAAGCACTTTGTCATGTACATGATGGACGGAAACTGTGGGAGAATAACTGATGTTTTAGAGTTTAAAAGTTGACAAAAATATCACTAAGAGGATAAAGTGCATTTACCAACATTTTTAACTGCGGATGTATTTAATATGCCCCCACCTCACCCCCTGGCACCTCGGGAGGGCAATAACAGCCCAGATCCACGTGCGTGGTCACTAACTGACCGCTATAAAAAAATCATTGGCTAGGAATAAAGCCTAGACCCTGCCCCTCACCCCCCACACACCACTTCCAAAACTTAGCATGAAGGCATTAATGGGTTAAAACAAACCATTCTGTTTGTAACGCATTTACCTTTTCTCTGAGGATGAGCTCGAAGGCAGCTAACAGCTCTCCCGTGTTTTTGTCACCCATCATTATCGGATGCCAGGAGAGCCTGGGAGACCGCTCCAAACTGGGCTTACAGATGCAACGCCCCATGTATTCATCCGCTCCCTGCACAACAAAATCCAGTCATCCTACTGACATTAGTTTCTTAAAAGGCTTATTTACCAAAATGCAAAATAAAAAACTTGCAGCGTTAATTCTCTCCTGCGCGCACCTATACTACGAGCTTTACAGGGAAGCACACGGATCTGTGGCACACAATGGCGTTGCCCACGGAGATGCAAAGTTTTACTCAATCTGATGGGAAGAGCTGGGTGAATTAGGCGGCATTCCGTGCTGTGTACAGGTTAGGTGTATGAGCGCCCCTAATCTTTCACCAACATTCAAAAATGAGATTTAGTTTTATGGAACCAGATTATTTAAACGAGATAAAGGGTGATGCATTAGGGGAGCCTGTTGTGCAGGAGGAGGTACAGCCCTTTTCTGCCCTCTAACCTACATGATGTTTCCACAAACTTCACTGAGGTGCCGATGATCGGGTCTCATCCTGGACTTTTAATCTGACGCATATTGCGCCTTCCAGCTACAGTTTAAATCAAAAGGTTCAAAATGACACAGATAATGATTCGATATCCCCTCACTCTCATGATTAATAGAAGACATAAACGGAGCTAAACTGAGCAGGATTTAAATAGAAAACCAGGAAAGTTAACATTAACAAAGGGTGTGGCCAAAATTGTAAGATTTTTGGGTGTATACCCAAACTTGACTTGATTATACACGCCCGCATTTTGAACCTTGTTATTTGGGACAGTGCGCACCTCTGGGCAAGTGTATGACCACAACGTCTGCAGAAATAGGTTGCTTCTGATCTTCCTCCCCATCCCTAAAAATATCCCCGGCATTGCTGCAAGTACTCTGCTGACCTCAGCGGATGGGGCATATCTCCGAACTGTCCTGGCAGTCAGGATGGTGGGACAGCCTTCCAAAATCGAGGTTATCCTGCCTAAATTTGAACTGTAAAGCTAGGAACAAGTTGATTTGGCAGGAAAGTTCCCAGGACCGTGAAGTGGGCGTGTACTTTGAGATGTCAGGTGGATGGTCCTTCAACAAGACAGATAAATCAAATTTGTTGCTGCGCTTTTAGTGCAGACTTCCACCTGCATGTCTAAATAACCACTGTGATGGTAGGTTATACAGGTCAGAGTAATTGCAGCACATATTGGTGTGGTGATGATGCTGATCGTGTGGTATTTGCAGTTTATAAAGACTAAGTTGCAATAAAGTACTGTGAATTAATACACTGCTATGGTCATGATAATTATAATTATCAACATTCTGCCACATTTCTAACTATTTAGAGAAATTCTATTTAGGAAAACAACAAATTTAATACATTTATCTCTTAAGTTTTCACACTAAATTTACTTTAAAAGCCATCACACACAGGTGGTTATAACAGTAAAGGAATATAAACATATCAATAAGGATTTAGATCAGGCCTGTCCAACCTGCGGCCCTCCAGGTGAAACTACAAGTCCCAGCATGCCCTTCCAGCTATCAACAGGTTGTCTACTGGCAAAGCATGCTGGGGCTTGTAGTTTCACAACACCTGGAGGGCCGCAGGTTGGACAGGCCTAATTTAGATGATAGGATGGCAATCTGTGGCTCTTCAGCTGTTGTAGAACTACAATTCCCAGCGTACCGTGCCATAGCTTTATGATTAACAGAAACTTGTAACACGAGTATGAGAAAAGGAAGGAGGTATTATATACTGAGGTATTATATACTGAGGTATCGGCACATCCAGGTCCCACGAGATACTCACATAGGTGTCGTGATCGTAAATCTCCACCACTATACTGGGAGGGACTTCTGCCACCATATCAGGCCCCCCGAATAACTCGATCTCATGGAAGATGAGGGTCTGGTCCCAAGTTGGGTTCAAAGTGCTTTTCACGACCACAGTCTTCTGGCTTTGATGGAGAAAGGACACAGTGGCGTAGGGGTCTGTAATCAGAAACATTACGTGACCATCTGTACACGTTACATACAATCAGCCGAAATTGTGTTACGTGTTTGCAGTTCTTTGCTTTCATTCGCATTTATAATTTGCTATTTTCTGTGTTTTCATTTTTAATTTATATATATACACTGCAGTTATTAGTACAATAGATAATTGTCTACTTCAAATATACTATGGTCCTTTCTGCTCACATTATCTTCTCCCCATTTACTACCAATGCATCTGTAATGATGGAATACAATTCTCTGTACTCTCCGTATTATCGGTATATGTACAGAGAACACACATATGTACAGTCACAACATTAACGCCACTGACAAGTGAAGTGAATAACATTGATTATCTTGTTACAATGACACCTGTCAAGAGGTGAGATTTTGCCAGGGGCCGCCTCTGCACTGGCTCTGGTGCGAGAGGTGGTCGCCTGACCCGGACGCTCGTTGTCTAGCAACAGGCCACTTTCCTCTCACTTCCGGGCTGCCGCGCACGCATGCGCGGTCCCTGGCTTGTCCCGTTGCTAGGCAACGAGACGTCTCTCAGCGTCCCTGACCGCCGCAACTCTGCATCCTATCTGAGGAGACTTAGGGCTATTTAAGAGAGTCCCTGGGACCTATAGGGGGCCAGAGTATTTGGTCTCACCCTTGCTCCAGCTGTTTTCTGCATCTGTTCCTGTCTGTGTTCTGACCCGGTTCCCTCTGACCTTCCGTTTGGATTTTGCCTTGTACCTTGCCTCCAGCTCCGGTTTCCTGATATTTGGCCCGTCCCTGACTATTCTTCGGAGTTCCCTTTGGCACCTCGCTGCCAGTTGGTACTGACCCGGTTTGAATGACTACGCTTAGTCCACTCTGTTCCTACGCTGGTGGCCGTCTTGGAGAACAGCGACCTGCGGACCCCTTGCAACGAAGCCCAAACTTCCTTGCGGTGGTCCCTGGTGAATACCGGGGGTGCGTTAGACTCTGCGCTTCCTCGCACGGCTGTGACAATACCAGCTAGTAACCAGTACGTGACACAATGTGCATGTGAGCGCCAGAACTGGACTATGCAACAATGGAAGGAGGTGGCCTGGTCTGATGAATCAAGTTTTATTTTACATCATGTGGACGGCTGGGTGCGTGTGCGTCGTTTGCCTGGGTAGTACGATTGTATTTATTTCCCCATTTTCTTAATCTGCCATTTAAAGGGAACACAAGGCAATAGCGTGATTTTTTACCGTGAAGCCCACTCCCCGAAATACCAAAACCGCAGTAATCTCATAGCTGAGACCCCTGCGATTTATGGCACTTACCCCCTCTAAGGACTACAGCAAGGAGAGACAGTCTGCAGCATGAGTGACGTGGGGCTGGAGGTGAGTGCCTATCATCATCATCATGATTTATTTATATAGCACCAACATATTCCGTAGCGCTATACAATGCCTAGTGGTGACTTGTCCAACCCGCTCTGTCATGATTATGCGTCTGTTTCACAAACCGTCACACAACAATCAGGGAAGCTGGATCTTATCTTTTAGCGACAATTTAATTATTTTTGGCTCGATTTTCTTTACTGCCACATTAATATGCTGCTTTAAAATGTATTTAGAACTCAGAGGGGAGAATTCGATTAGCCGCAAAGTGTCTAACGGACGTTCCAGAGATTTTACCAGAAATATCCGCTCATTTTTCCTGGCGCCCCCAGAGATATTTACTGGTAAAAGTGCGCAGCTGCGATGTTCTGAGGAACACTGCGGCTAACTGAAATCCCCCCAGTGTGGCATGTAAAAAAAATGGGCTGGTGAATTTGAAATAAGGGGATTATAACTATATACTCTCACTGAAAGCGATTCCTGCTGCACCTCGTGTATTACGGTAATGACACCTGAGTTTTACTGCCAGGTGCAAGTGTGATTTATTCTACTGACTGTTAGTAAATTTACTGACGGCTGGCGACCTTACTAGTAATATCAGACCTAAGCAGGTGAGAGATCTGATGTAGCTCAGGCACAAAAACTCATGGCTTTGTGTGTTCATTTCTATCCATACTCAGATACACTGTAACACGTATATAGTGTATACATCACACACTATATACACTTGGCACTACAGGTCACAGTATATAGCGTTCTGGGAGAGCTGCCGCTGTGACTAGTGACAGTATAATTCTCCATGAATGGGTCACACTTTGTAAAATCTGTTTACACCGTGATCACAATTGCGCATTGTAACTTTAATGGATGTTGTAGTTGGCTCCCTCCACCTCCAGCAGCTTCCAGGTCGGCCAATCACGCGGGATGAGATCACTCACTGAGGCTGGGCCGGGATAACAGCACACTCATTGTTGAAGCACTTAAGAAATAATTATCAGTCTGCCAGTGGAGACATTTGCCGAAATAATGGTGCTGGAAGCGTGGCGTAAACAATAACATCCCCCCCCCCCCCCAAACGTGTTGGGGGACCCTCTGCTCTCTGTAATGTGGACATGGTGATCTTGATCTAGGACACACTGAGAAGTACATGAAGAGAAGTGTAATGATCCAGGGGCTGTCTCCTCAAACACAATGTTCTGGGGCCAGGATATGCGATTCTGAAAACAATATATTTTTATATATATATATATATTGACTGCTTACTCGGGGGGACAAGGTAACGGGGGCCTCTCATCTGGTGTGGCCACATGTCCTCTGGCGGCTATCATAGGGTCCCCAAGAAGTTGCAGTACCAGGGCCCGAATTTCCTCTTGACGGCCCTGTTTTTTCCAACAATTCTACCTGTATTTCCAAATTATGTATATAATTATAAATATACGGTGTTTTTTTTTGTCATAGAACTCGTCGGAACTGAGTTCCGGCTCCTTTTTTCTACGGATTTTCCAAGTTTTAAAAGTAACTTTTGAACATTTGGTGTTTGGTCCAGGTGGAATTGAATCGCCCTGTCGAGCGTAGCAGGTCGGCGTCAAAATCATTAAAACGATGCATGCAGGCTGCTTGTGTGTCGAGTCCGATGCATGCGTACATCATCCTCGCTGGTTGTGATGGCGCTGCTCAGCTTGTGATTGGTCGTGCGCTGGGAGCTTACTGTAAGCGGCGACCGTTGTGTTTCGTTATACAACTGACGTGTGTTGGAGTGTGTACTGTGAGTGACTACGTGATGTGAGTTCTGGCACCTTAAGGTAAGGTTGCAGTAGTCATGACAAAAACTATTGCTTCAATCTCAACACAGATCTTTAAAATGCAAACATGGGAGTGGGTGGAATGCACAGAGAGCAGAAGTCAACTTCAAATAACATCCACTGAGCGTCAAATACAACACAGCTTTCCAGCATCACTGATACAAGAGTCTCACACAGCTGCTCTGTGCTGCTGGGGACCCTGCTCCTTCCACTATATAACTCTCAGTCTGTGGCTTCCTGCTGCCTCAATTCCCCTCCTCACATCATGTCACTGCCCCTGGCCTCATTAATACATCACTCATCTCCTGATATACTCTGTGCTGCTGGGGACCCTGCTCCTTCCACTATATAACTCTCAGTCTGTGGCTTCTGCTGCCTCAGTTTCTTTCCTCACATCCTGTCATTGTCCCTGTCACATGCAGCTCTGTCCTCACAAACACATCACTCATCTCCTGATATACTCTGTGCTGCTGGGGGACCCTGCTCCTTCCACTATGTAATATCCTGTGCTGCTGTGAACATTCAGATGCTTTGATTGTTTCCAGGTGCTTCAATCCTTGAAAACTGTGGACATCCAAATTATCAGGAGATGAAGAATAATAACAAGAAAGTGTCCAGACTCTACTTTTGAATACAAAGACGATGTTGTGTCAGTCATCACTATCAGTTGGCACTAACACCTGCTCTGCAGCTGGGGCAAATGATACTACTGAAACCAAGAGCACTTACGAGAAACCCAGGACTTGAAACGGCCGTATCTGCGTCTGAACACCCTTACCAGGGGCGGGCTTGCCCGGGGGGGAGGGGGCATCGGTCCCCCGGGCCGCTCAGTTTATCCATTGTTAGGGTTGGCAGCCCAGCTCCCCCGGCTGCACTATAACCTACTTATTACCGGTGGCCGCATCACTTGACACGCGGATGCAGCCGCCTCAGCGCACAGGCGGGCGCGTCACATGACACGCGATGCGGCCGCGTCATTGATGACATGTGATGCGGCCGCCTGTGCAACACCCAGGCTGCATCTTGCCTGACCCTTACAGTACATGGTCTGTGTTAGTCCGCCACTTCCCTCTGACGCTACGCCTATAAGATTGTAGACAGTCATTTGATTTGCGTTCGGACATGAATTGTTTCTAAGCACATGTAGAGCTATGTCACGCAAGATACGCTACACAAATATACACATGTCACAACATTGGCTGCTATCAAAATTGACCCTAGTCTCTCTCTCTCTCTCTCCCTCTCTATCTGTGTGTGTGTGTGTGTGTGTGTATGTTAGAGAATTTAGACTGTAAGCTCCAATGGGGCAGGGACTGATGTGAGTGAGTTCTCTGTACAACGCTGCGGAATCAGAGCCGCTATATAAATAAATGGTGATGATGATGATGAATAGGGCCCATAGGGTCTGAGTTTGAAGAAAAATGTGAGTAACTTACTCCTAAAAAAGAGCACAGAAAACAATTGTATTTCCACCCATATGCAGATCCGTAAATATCCGAAGGTGTGTCCGCCTCTGCATATGTGCCTGGTTTATGATGTCATCATCATCATCATCAGTGAGTACTTGCACCTGGTTTATGATAAGCCATCATCATCACCGAGCACTTGTACCTGGTTTATGATAAGTCATCATCATCAGTGAGTACTTGCACCTGGTTTATGATAAGCCATCATTATCACCGAGCACTTGTACCTGGTTTATGATAAGTCATCATCATCAGTGAGTACTTGCACCTGGTTTATGATAAGTCATCATCATCACCGAGCACTTGTACCTGATTTATGATAAGTCATCATCATCAGCGAGCACTTGCACCTGATTTATGATAAGTCATCATCATCAGCGAGCACTTGCACCTGATTTATGATAAGTCATCATCATCAGCGAGCACTTGCACCTGATTTATGATAAGTCATCATCATCAGCGAGCACTTGTACCTGATTTATGATAAGTGATCATCATCAGCGAGCACTTGCACCTGCCCTCTAGGTGTAAAACAAGCACCTTCTAAGATGTGTATATGTGTATTTCTTCAGGTCTGCATGAGCCACATTTGTGTAAACACTAATTTAATGTCCTCGCCTTCCCTTCCCCGTCCTGCCTCTCCAGGGGCAGGCGAGTCACACAAGTCTGCATAGTGCGCACAGTGACTTCATGCAGGATACGATAACGCTAACTGGCTTACGCCCCACTCTGAATCCGCCCGTTGTTATATTTGGCTTGTTACATTCCTGGTAAGACCTGCCTGTACCCACGGTGGCGAGGCAGCACCATGGCCCGGCAGTGGGCTTCGGGTGGTGTACAGCCCCATGCAGTGTAAGACACCATTTCACACGTACACGGATCTTCTTGAGGTACATTAATTGCCCTGGCCTTTGGCTGATAAGTACATATTGTTTTTAAATTCCAGCCAAAAAGCCGGCACTGTCCTCCTTGCACTTGGTGGAGACAGAATACGCCTCAGGCTTTCCATAAATGGAAAAACAGGCACAAATAGGTGATAGAGATTACTGCAGGAAATAAGTGTATTTCCAAAAACGTCATATACCCTTTGTAGCCCTGTACCCTCTTCGATCTGCAAACGATTCTCCAGTAGCCCTCGTTATACTCCTCCTATGTGACCTATGTATGATACAGTTCTGTCATAACGCAGTAAACAGCCAATGATTCTGTCCGAGGTATCTCTGGGGGTACGTACCACTGGTTAATAAATAGACTCGACTTCATGAGTGCCAACCACAGACAAAATAATAAAATGTATTCATCGGTGAGAAATGTGTAACGGTATAAAACCTTCCTCACACAGCTACACTGCTTGTAGCGTTCGTCACACCTCTCAGAATACCAGATTTAATCCCTGTGTCGTCACTCCCAGCTCTCGGAGTCCTCCTGTTTCTCCCTTTATCATGCACTTTACACTTACACAAATAACGTGCTAATAATAATGTCAGTCATTCCCATTTACATCACACTGTCAGTAAAACCCTGAATCAGAACGCAATAGGGGGACGCAACGCAGCAGCTGAAAGAGCAGCGTCTGTAATATCGCCCTCGTTCCGCTGACCTTGTTTAGCTCGGCACCAGGTTTCAATACTGCTGCTAGATTTAATGTATGAGCCATCACACAAAACGTAAGTGACTGTTGACAGGTTAGCTGCTAATTCTCCAACAGGTGCACCAGAGGTGCCCAGTGCGTATTAATGCAGTGTGTAGACGGCACAGTCTGCACACACAGAGCTCTTACTCGCTGAGTCCCCCGAGACCAGTGCCTCATTCTACGGACATTACTTTCCACTAATAAAACCAGGGATTTATCCCCTGGTTCCTGTGATTTGTGGAGCTCCGTCTAAGGGTCCGTCGCTCCAACGCTCAAACCTATTACACGAATCGTATAACAAATTGCGATAAGCCCGGAGTCCCGTACAAACGCGCGGCTCCCCGACTCACCTAACCCCCCGATTTCACCCTGCAGTGGATTTATCGCTCTAGAGACAGTTTTATGTCACAGAATTGTGTAATGGTAGGATGCAGGCTTTTTTTAATTCCACTATAAATTCTGGAAATTTGGTCTCAGTCCGAGAAAACATACCTGGTTTTTTAAAAACGCGCTGTATGAATTTTCCAGGGTGTATGAATTGCGTTAATTTAGTGTTTGCAAAGTGAAAATAAATAATAAAGCGCTTTTTATGGGGTTTTAGTAGAGTCAGGTGTTTTCCTTTCCAGCCGTCTCAATCAATTCTTTCATTCACAATAAACATGATATGAAGGGGGCTCTTTGAACGGCTCAGAGCGGGTAGTGGGAGTCAGATGCGTGTGGGGCGGGGGGGATAGGGGGAGGGGGGGGGGCAGGGCAGATGGAAACACTGAAGGGTCTGGAATGACTGTGCATGGAATCCGAAAAGAGTTTTCCTAACTTTAAACCTGACTTCAGGAGACATCAAAAAAAAAAAAAAGTTTCCCCTCGATGACACCTGAAACTTGTAAATACAGAACTGAAAACCATCCAGACACCCGCAGAACATATACACTGCCAGTAGGCTTCAGAGCAGAGGTAGCCGATCTCTGGGTTTCGTGCTGCTGTGGAACTACAAGTCCCAGCATGGCCTGCCAGTCAGCCGAGGGATGCTGGGATTTCAATGACTACCCTGGTTAGGTATTAAAGTCACAGGGACGTTTTCATAGAGATTTCCAGTGACAATATATGGGATCAATCTGGGAGAATCCAGAGCAATGTACAGGCAGTCACACAGGCCGGTAGGGCATGCTGGAAGTTGTAGTTCCACAGCTACAGATTGCCGCATTGTACAGCAACAGTGACGGCCCTCAGTCTGTTTGGTTGTATGACACAAATGCTGACACAGACGTCACACAATCATTTGTGCCACACAACTATGAAAATATTGTAACAATACAACCAGAATGAAAGGATAATATTTCACAAACAAGTGTAAATACAACAACTAAACCGCAGTTCCCGCATATAACGCTTGCTGTATGTCTATCCATACGTTCCTGTGACCTGTCAAGCTGTTGTGCTGAAAATGTATATCCCCATATGGAAATATATATTCTACAAATATCAGTGTTTTGCGTCCAGCTCATCGATCTGACATTGTTGCTGAAACCTGTTTTGGAATTCGGAACAAAACTATTTGACAAATTATTACAAAAATAATGTTGCCCATAGCAACCAACCAGATTCTAGCTATCATTTTCCAAAATGTAGTAGATAAATGACAACTAGACTCTGATTGGTGGCTGTGGGCAACATCGCCACTTTTCCTTTTTGGAAGGTTAAAAATGGATAAGATTTTCCTGTAAAGAGAACCTGTCATGTATGAGACAATGGGCTATTCACACAGTGCCTACTGCACTGTGTTAGTGTAAAACACAGTTTTACCGGGCGGCCTCTGATCAAGGAGAGACTTTAAAAATCAAATGCAAATATGAGGACTGCACTCTGCATAAGGGAACTTATTAGGGAGAACTGTCAATCTACAAGCCAATAATCCCGTTTACTCAGAGGCAAGCGGGTGTGGTCTGATGGATTGTGGGTGTGGCTATAATATCTAGGGCCAGGGTGATGAGGGCAGATCAGTGGTCACCTATTATATCCTGGTTTTTTTTGTCTCAAATGTTTGTTTTAGATCCTCTAGATTGTAAGCTCTTATGAGCAGAGCCCTCTACCCACTGTCTCATGTCCGCCCCTTCTTTGTCACCATCGTATGTCCTTGTTCGACAGCGGCACAACATATAGACCTGACAGCTATCGTACCAGAAAAACTGTCCTTGTCCATCGGGATCAGGTTCCGGGCTTGATAGAGGTAGCAACGCAGGTGATAAAGATTCCCATCTAAGAGATAAAATAAAATCACAGGACAGCAAAGGGTTAATAAGTGGAGTAACCCCTAACAACCAATCAGCACTAAGCTTGCATTGATCTAGTATGAGTGAGGCAATGGCAGCTAGTGTCTGATTGGCTGATATTAAACAGTTACAATCTCTAATAAATAAGATGTGTGTGTGTGAAAAATACACAATATTACTTTGTATAAGGACCTCACCAGATGGGATTACTCACAATCAAAGATGCAGGATATTGTAGGTCTGTTTACTCCCAAGCTCAGAGTACACATGTTCTTCCCGTCATCGCTTTTGTCGTCTGTAACTCCGCCCTGAAAGCACAATAACACCGGTTTATACCAGTAAAAGGTTCCAGCTGAATGATACCTCTAGAAACAATACCTTCATCATCATCATCATCATGTATTTATATAGCGGCAACATATTCCGTAGCGCTTTACAATTGAGGACAAATACAGTAAGAAACAAACTGGATAAAACAGACAAAGAGGTGAGAAGGCCCTGCTCGCAAGCTTACAATCTATGGGACAATGGGAGTTTGATACATGAGGTTAAGTCTACATTTTGCATTTCGGCCCAGCCAGGCTGCAAAGGTAAAAGTGATTTGTAAGCTAAATAATCCTGTCACACAACATTGTTGGTCATGGGGTAGTTGTCTTGTGTGAAATTGTGTAACGGGTGGTCATAGGGTAATCTAGTGAGGTTAGGAGGGTGGTTAAGGAATATTATAAGCTTGCCTGAAGAGGTGGGTTTTCAGAAAACGCTTGAAGATTTGAAGACCAGAGGAGAGTCTTATTGTGAGAGGGAGAGAATTCCATAGAGTGGGTGTAGCCCGAAAAAAGTCCTTGTGCAGAACGGAGTTGCCGAGTTGGGAGATATTTTGAGACAAGAGAGGAGATGTATGTTGGTGCAGCTTTGTTGATGGCCTTGTAGGTTAGTAAAAGATTTTATACTGGATTCTGTAGAAAACAGGCAACCAGTGTAGAGACTGACAGAGTGATTCTTACTGCTAATCCTCCCTTAGGATGTAAGCTCGCATGAGCAGGGCCCCTCTCCCTTCCTGTCTCCATACCTACTCTTCTGCTCCGCCCTCACTCCATATGTCTGCCCGCAGTTTCTGAAGCATTGGTACTTTGTGTTTATTGTTCTGTAATGTTTTACCCTGTATGGTCCACTGTTTGTACTATGTAAGGCGCTGCGGAAACCTTGTGGCGCCTAACAAATAAATGATAATAATAATAATCTGTTGTTCTACGCATTTTAAACACATCAAGGCCAAGTACCCAGCTGGCGTTTAACATGTGCTAACCAGCGCTTTCATTTCCAGTCTGGTGGTCGCTCCATTGACCTTATTGGGTTTAACTTGCGCTAAATACAAGAAAATATAGGAAAACTCACCACATCGCTAACGCAACACACCTAAACTCCAGTGGCCAGACCGCCTTTAGAAACAATACCCTCCATTGTCAGATGCGTTGTCCTAAAAACTAGTAAACTTATGGAATTTAACTATACTGGGTTTGTAGATTCTAGTTATCATTTATTTAGTGCACTCTACAAAATGACAGCCAGAATCTGATTGGTTGCTATAGGCAACATCTCCACTTTTTCAAACCCGCAGTTTAGTAAATATACCCCTAACTGGTATATTCTGCTACTTGTATATCACTAGGTTAAATGGCTAGCACTAATCTGAAAACGACTGGCTTGGAATGTTTGGCTCTTAAATAGATAGCTGATAAAGGCTTATCAGGAAAGAAAGGAAATCTCTCGGCTGTTATAAACACCATCTACTCCAGGATATGGTACCAGGCCCAACTACCCGGTCATACTACATAGACAATGGATATAATGGACATAATTCTCTCATCCTTCCAGAGTATTGACAAATGCCTCATAAGATTTCCACTCTCTTTGCGGAAGAACGAGGGATCAGCTCTACAGGAGGTGACCACCTGGAAGGTCCACGCTAGAGGTTGTCTATCATCGCCCATTGGGAAGGTTACATGCTGAAGAAGTGGTTGGTTCAGACAGAGTGTACCCTCCCACATGGTGAGGCACCAGATATGGGCAAGTCTTTCTTACGGAAACAAAGGACTTTCTTCTGAAATGCCGACCAACAGGTCAGGATACTATTCTTCGGTACACAGACCCTTTGAAGCAGGGTGGTAGGTGTCGGAAACTTCCTAACTACATTTCTCGAAAGCTCATAAGTCCCACGATTTGTGATGGTTCTACAGTTTCCCCACCTTCATACCCCTCAGAGAAGACCCCGGGTTCACAGACAACCTAATTTTAGTTCACCTTTTCTAGGTGCGACCCCCCCCCCCAAAGAGGAAATTGCCTCCGACATCCTCTTATCCATACAGTGAAGGTTTTCCAACAGAATTCTACCAAACGTTGGAAGGTGAAGGATGTCGTATACAAAGGGACGCAGTGCAGCGGGAATACAGCAAGAGGGGAAGAAACATATATTGTGACATAACGCATAAAAAAAAGAACAAAATAACAACGTGAGAGACATCCGTGACCTCTCCGAGCACCCGGCCCTGGGGCCAATAATGCTGCCTCCTCCCGCAGAGCTATCATAGGAAAATGAGTCAACGCAGCACAGAGGTAGCTATATTCCTGAGCATGTGACGACTCCGCAGAGAGTACTAATACTACAGGTACCATGCCAAAAAGCCACAAGCAAGGGCTGCTAACATTCGCTTTACAATGCAGCGTTTGATCCGTCCCCGGCCCATAATGGCATGTGTGTGGCCGTGGGAGCCTAGCCCATACACTGTAAGTCATTAAGAGGGAAGAGGAGGAAGAATTCACGGGTCATTTAGTGCTATTATGCCTGTAATATACTACGCACAGTCCCTGATTTGTTTAACTGCAGGCGGTGTTAAAAGTTCACCGTTCAACAAACGAAGAAAGGTATAAAGAGTTAGGCCAAACAGAGAGGATCATGGGACCGCAGACCTGTCCAATGTAAGCAAATTAGGAAATGTGACACATCCATAATCAGGAGGACCCCTACGTGCCCGGTGAGCTGGGAGATTCCAAACTGAATCATTCCCCCCGCACGGCTACTAAGCTGGGTCAGAAGCTAATGACGGTGATTGGCTGCGGACTGGCAGCTTTACAGGGTTTGTATATTGTTGGAGATCCTGCCTTTAATGTCAGCCTGTATATCTCTAATGTTCCCCCGTAAATGGTCTTTAAAAATAGCAATAAGTCAGGGAACGGCACAGGGGGAGGGGGGGAGTGGGGGGGAGAGTGGGGGGGGGGGAATTGCTCACGGAAGGTTTGCTGGAAATTACATTAAAACAAACAGGACAATTACTGGGCAGTTCAAACAAACCTGATTTTCTGTGTTAGACGGGACATGGGCTATGAACTTAACCCTCTGCTGCCATATTATTCAGCGGGAACCAGCGTGCAAGAGGCAAAGGCCCCATGTACGTCTTAGATTAATGTCTAGTCAGAGATTAATGAGAAAAGTGCTGCGTCTGCAGAACATTATGGGAAACGTATATAGATATACTATATGGGTAAAAGTATTTAGCCACACCTGTTAATTATTGAATTAAGGTGTTTCAATCAGACCCGTTTCCAGAGGTGTATAAAATCAAGCACCAGCCATGCAGTCTCCATTTGGAAACATTTGTGATACAAAATGGGTCGTTCTGAAGAGCTCAGTGGCTTCCAGCGTGGTACTGTGATAGGATGTGTGGTACTGTGTGGTACAGCGTGGTACTGTGATAGGATGCCATCTTTACAATAAGATGGTTTGTGAGGTTTCATCCCTGATGGATTTTCCACGGTCACCTGTAAGTGATATTATTAGAAAGTGGAGGCATTTAGGAACAACAGCAACTCACCCATGAAGTGGAAGATCGTGTAAAATCATAGAGTGGGGTCAGCGACTGCCAAGGCTCATGGTGCGTAAAAGTCACCAACGCTCTGCTGATTCCATAGCTGAAAAGTTCCGAACTTCCACTATCACTAATGTAAGCACAAAAACTGTGCAGCGGGAGCTTAATGGAATGGGTTTCCATGGCCGAGCAGCTGCATGCAAGCCTCACATCACCAAGACCAATGCCAAGCGTCAGATGGAGTGGTGTAAAGCACACCGACACTGGACTGTGGAGCAGTGGAAATGTGTTCTGTGGAGTGATGAATCACACTTCTCTGTTTAGCAGTCAGATAGGTGAGTCTGGGTTTGGAGGATGCCGAGAGAA
Source organism: Mixophyes australis (assembly GCA_036250195.1). NCBI lineage: Eukaryota > Metazoa > Chordata > Amphibia > Anura > Limnodynastidae > Mixophyes > Mixophyes australis. Next base: position 491,341,031 of record JAVHZZ010000001.1, read on the forward strand.
CGTTACCTGTCTGACAGCATTATGCCAATTGTGAAGTTTGGTGGAGGAGGGATAATGGTATTGGGCTGTTTTTCAGGGTTTGGACTAGGCCCCTTCTCTCCAGTGAAGGGCAATCTTAATGCTTCAGCATACCAAGTCATTTTGGACAACGCTATGCTTCCAACTTTGTGGCAACAGTTTGGGGAAGGCACTTTTCTATTCCAACATGACTGTGTCCCAGTGCACAAAGCAAGGACTACAAAGACATGGTTTGATGAGTTCTGTCTGGAAGAACTTGACTGGCCCACACAGATCCCTGACCTCAACCCCAGTGAACACCTTTGGGATGAACTGGGACGGAGATTGAGAGCCAGGTCTTCTCATCCAACATCAGTGCCTGACCTCATAAATGCTCTACAGAATGAATGGGCACAAATTCCCACAGAAACACTCCAACATCTTGTGGAAAGCCTTCCAAGAAGAGTGGAAGCTGTTATCACTGCAAAAGGGGGACCAACTCCATATTAAAGTATATGTATTCGGACACAATGTCATTACAGTTCCTGTTGGGGTCCGAATACTTTTGTCTATATAGTGTATATATTATACACACAATACATGGCCATAGCTATATATATACCCCTTCTAATTAGTGTGTTTGACCATATCAGCCAGATGTGTTGATAACAGGTACATCAAACATACAGCCAGCAATCTCCATAACATTAGCAGTAGAATGGGTCAAACTGAAGACCTCAGTGAGTTTTAACGCGGTGCTGTCCTAGGATACCTCTCAAGTTCACAGAACGGTGCCGTTGGGTCCTGCAGTGCAATATTCTGTCCTCTGTTGCAGCACTAACTATTGAGTTCCAAATTGTCTCTGGAAGCAACGTCAGGACAAGAACTGAACATGGGGGGCTTCATGGACTGAGGTACTTTGGCTGAGCAGCCGCACATAAGCTCGGATCGCCGTGCACAATGCCAACGTAGACTGGCGTTGTGTAAAGCACACTGCCACTATACTCTGGAGCAGTGGAAACACTTCACCATCTGGCAGTGATGGACGAATCTGGGTTGGGCAGATTCCCGCAACTGGTTCACAGTTGTTAGGGGTGTGTGTTTTTGTTACTGAGCAGGCACAGTGTGAGTGACAGACATGCTGTACAGAATGTAGAATCGCAGAGTGAGGCCAGTGATGGAGTGCAGTGTGTGTCTGTGTGTGTAAGTTATATTTTATTAATGTTTACTTTTTATTAGCTATGGAATACAAGGGAAACACTGAACTTTGTATATTATGCTAATGCTTCATATCTGTGAACTTCAGTATTGGGGTGTAAATTGTTGGGCTGCAAACAAGAAGTTATTTTTGTCCTGTACTAACCCAATAATACTGACGTGAGATTACAACAGAGAATACATTATAGGTACTGAATGTAACTGAGATCCCATCTCAAAGCCAACTTCCGGAACAGCTTCTGTGAGCGTCACTGCGGGAAAAGGGGTATGTTACAGAGCCGGGATCACTAGCAATGGAAGGGAAAGAATATATTTATTTATAGTTACAAGCCAGACCGCGGGCAAATCCCAGCCTTCCTGCAGAGTTACGTGAGGTGACCTTTTCCCGGAACACATATTAAGCAATCGCCAGATTCGGCATGAATCACGGAGACAGGTTAAGACGATAGACCCGAAGTCCTCTAACTGGAGCTGTACTGCAGCTTGGTAAACGCACAGGGGATGGAAGGAGACTATATGCTTCACACCGAGGACAGGACGAGTGCGATATGTCCCAGGTATTATCATAGTCTATTACAGCTGAGCTGTTCTCCTAAATATGTATCCAGATATAATATATTGTAAAATCAAGAAATTTTATTATAACAATTATCCAGCACCAGCATTTTACACTGCGCTGGAGAATTAAAGAGGACCTTTCAGGTTTTAATACCACTGCCCCCTACGTCTAATGGTCATTGCTCATTGGTCATCTGGATCTATCTGCTGCCTTCCGTACGGTTGATTATCCCAGGATGCCACCAAAACCATCATCCATGCTCTCATCATTTCCCGTATTGACTACTGTAACCTTCTTATTTCAGGCCTTCCCCTCTCTCACACCTCGCTCCCCTCAGGTCTATACTTAACGTGGCTGCAAGACTCATCTTCTTTTCACGCCGCTCCTCTTCTGCCTCCCCTCTCTGACTTGCCCTACGCTGGCTCTGGCTCCCCTTCCCTACAGAATCCTCTTCAAACTCCTCACCCTCACCTATAAGGCCTCTCCCACTCCACTGCCCCTTATATCGCTAACCTCCTCTCCAATCACACTCCATCCTGTTCCCTGCAATCCGCCAATGACCGTCACCTCTCCTCCACCCTGATCACCTCTTCCCACTCCAGAATCCAAGACTCTCCCGGGCTGCCACCCTCCACTGGAACAACCTCCCTCGCTCCATCCGACTGTCCCCTAATTTGTGCTCCTTCAAGCCTGGCACTCAAAACTCATCTTTTCCTCAAAGCCTACCAGCCATCCACCTAATCTTCTATCTATACTTGATTACCTCACCCTCGCTCTACCCCTCTCTTGCACTTGATCCCCTCCTCTGGCTCTCTTTGTGCCTCCTCTCTGTTTGCCCTCCCTCTAGGATGTAAGCTCTTACGATCAGGGGCCTCTTCCCTCTTGTTTCTCTACCTATTCTTCAGCTCCTACGTCACTATACAAGTTATGTGTGGAGTGTTTGAAGTCCTGGTAGTATTTATTTAATGTTCGGTACTATTTCTACCCTGTATGGTCTTATGTCTGTCTCTGTACGGCGCTGCAGAAATTATGTGGCTCCCTATAAATAATGGCTAATAATAACAATAATAATAATAATAATAATAATCCCCCCCTCATACAAATCCTCTTAGGCTGAAAGCTGACTGTCCTCTCCTGGTTCTAACCGGATCTCTCTGACTGTCCTTGTAGTTTCTCACCCGCACGGTCTACCTGCTCCCCCCTCTCTAGCAGCTCGAGGACCCCAACATTCAGCACCGAGACCTCTTCTCACCTCTGAGACACCATTGGGAAGATTGGTTTCCAGCATTATCTCTGTAACAGTGGAACAAATCTTTACATCTCCTTCTATCTCCTGGTCTTCTAAGACCGGCCTCTCAGCTGTTTCCTCTGACTTGTCCTCTCGATGCCTGTAACTTAATCTGTCCGCCCTGAACTCTTCGTGTTCCCTGCTTCCTTTATCACCCCAGACCTGAAATCTCTATCATTCCTCCCAACCTGCAAGTCCACTGTCTTGGGGTTATATCTGAAACCTTCTAAGGTTTAAGTGTTCCCTGAAACCACGATTACCAATCGTAAGAAATACTCTGGAGCTACAGCCCTTAGTAGATTGCCCCAATATACAAAACAAGCACTGCTACCTTATGTCTCATTTAGATCATCTGCATCTAGAGTGTAAGCTCTGGTGAACAAGGTTCTCCCCCCTTCTGCTTCATTGTCTGTATTTGTCAGACATTGTGTTCTCAAATTGTTATTGCTCGTCTAGTTCTGTATTAGTTATATATATATATATATGTAAAGCTCTTCCACCCTGTACTATAATGAGATGACTCCGCGGCACAGCGCAGGGACATACGCGGATGACGTAGAGGGGCAGACATGAGACATAGGGTAGAGAGAGCCTTTAGCCGTGAGATTTTACACTCTAGAGGGAGACGGTAATTGTCAGGCGCCGTCCTGCTGCTTCTTTCTTTGCGAGTCTGGTTGCCAGGCAACCAGACGCGAGACTTCTGGCCGGATTGCCGGGGCTTCTGCACACACGCGTCCCGTTGCAACGGGACGCTAATCTAACCTCTGGTGGTGCCCGCCTCTCTCCTCCTCATTGGCTGCTTACAGTTTATAAGACAGTTCCTGTCCTCCCTCCTGTGCCAGAGTATTATGTCTTCCTCGCTGCTCCAGCGTTCCTGTGATTTGGCTTACCTGACTACCTCTGATATTCCTGTGCCCTTACTACCCGGATTGTCTGACCCCTCTTCTGGATTCCCCCTTATACCTCGTTGCCAGCACATTACCGAACCGGCTCATCAGACTACTCTCGTTCTGTGCCTCGCTATACGACTTGGGGAAGGACCGCGACCTGCGTGTCTCCTGCAGCGGAGCCCACACCTCCTTGCGGGGGTTCTTAGTGAAAACCAGGGGCACGTTAGATTCCGCACCTTCCTCTCGAGTTGTGCCAACGTTAGCAGGTAATCTACTCCTAGTTGTGACAGTAATCCACTAGGAGCAGGACGGAGGGGATGGTAGATATTTCATGTACCTGCCCCTCTAAAGTGTAATATAATAAGGGCAACTTAAAGTCTCCATTAAGAGAGGCGTCCATGATAAATCCTGGCAGAGATATTTACAGATAAGTATTAAGTTGAGTAGATTACTGCAGTATACAATAAAAGGCAATCCTTTCAAGCCAGACTTCGGAGACAACTAAATATAAATTGTATCCGTGGAGCCGACAGCAATAGGTAGAGATAACGTGTCTACAAACCTCATGCTGATCATAAACAGACAACTTACCAGCGCTCCCTCTAAGGCGAAAACCGCTGCGGCCCCTGTCTGCTGGAGGGGCTCCATCCTCCGCCTCCATCGCCGCCTCCGGAAGCTGTCCGTCTTGCGATACTTCAGGTGAAACCTCCATCCGAAAAGAGAGGCGTATTCCCAGCCCTCGCTCTCAAATTCGTCCGGCTTGTGCTGCGGGAGAGGGAAGAGAATCACGTTAGCGGCGTTATCGAAATGAGGCTTATCGAAACCAAACTGTATGTAATGGTAACAAGTCTTATGTTATTCACTGCCGGGGACCGAGGCAACCAATAGGAGATTAGGGAAATGCGTCCAGCATGGAGTAAATAAAATGGGGATTATTGGGTATAATCCTGACTTTAACGGACGCATCTCATGATAAAGTCACACAAGATAGCGAGAAATCAGCGCATTAACTAATTTTCACAAATCTAGTAGAAAAAAGAAAGAGATTTCCGTTACAAAGATATTTCGTCGCTGGAGCTTCCTCGGTTTTAATGATTTTGTTTTCAACTAAGAAAGTTGATGGTGAAAGTAAAACTCGTAGTTATTCCTCCAACTTCAAGAAAGATATTTTCGCCTACAGTGAAGATTTATATTTTTACATTTTTTTGGGTGTGATAAAAAATAATTAAAAAGTCTTGATAGCGAGTATTTTTTATTATCTCATGATGAGGGAAACGAATGAACTAAAAACCATTTTCCCCGTCACCTTCAACCACAACAATAAAACGTTTTTTGGGTTTTTTTTTGTAAATGCGGCTGTCTTCCTGCACAACAGGCTTTGGAATGAATATTTTTATAGGAAATCCCACTTCCAAAGTCCCAACTGTTTGGAAACAACTCACCCTGTGGGCACCTTGGTGACGGGTATCGTGCAGCGTCTACCGCGCCAATCATCTGGTCAGTTACAGGTGACAGAGGAACGTTACCATCACTGGACATTAGCCAGGATGGTGTGTGTGTGTCTGGGGTGTGGGGGGGGGGGGGGGGGGGTAACCTTCTGGAATTGGATTTAAATAAGGATTTGGTTTTGGGTGCAATTAAAGTCGCACTATATAATGTGCTGGAAAAAGGGGTCGTTTGAACACAAACTACTTTTTGTTCAAACGACCCTAAACAATAGTCATGGCTTAGTTACTAGTTACTGTTATTGCTCTGCGGTTATCTCTGTGTAATATACGAAGTACTGTAAATGATATCACTATACCATACTAGCTAGTATAAATTATACACATATTACGAGTCGCCAGGGAGTTGTGAGTCCGCGTAAAAGCTGATGAGCGCAGATCACGTAGTTATTCGCACTCTTGTGTTATATTCACCCTGCATTTAGCAAGAACAAGTCAGGTGACATTAGTGGGCAGGGCCTGTTCTATCGGCAACTTGACATAATCTGTGTAGTTTAGATTGCAACCTCCAGTCACCTCAACCTTATTCATTATATAATCATAAAACTGCTGAATATATAAACGGTAACAACATATCTAGTGAGGCGGAGACTTGTGAGAGATTACACAGGACTTTAGTTTGGTGTGTACCCTCCTTCCTCCGACTTTCACTAAATACATTCATTTCTTTTATTCCCTCTCTGCATGTTCCAGCCAGGTCTGTACATCACCAGGCGGAGCGATTTGTTTTCGTCACCCCGACGCAACACAAAGCTGGACGCAAGGTATTCTATGCAGGGAGCACAGCAGAGCTGCACCGTATCCAAGGGCCACATCTGACCGATGATAGAAAGACGTGTCTGAGAAGCACAGGAGGCTGTAGCGATGTATGTACTAAACGCTGCAGGAGGACATGTACAAGTCAATCAATTAAAAGTCACCCGTAGGCAATAAAAGGCCGTCACATTATCAGTGACATAACTTTGTGAATGAAAATGTGTCTTTCAGGGGTTTCTGAATATAAAATATCTGTCTAACCTGGTGCTAGAGCTGTAAGTACCCAGCACCCTGGGCTGACGTCTGGGGGAACCAGAGACCCCTCTGCCTTACAATGGACGAGACACAGCACACGTGCAGCGAGAGTGGCGGTAGCCCGTCTAAGGATCTCTCTAACGCTGTATTTTATGGCACACTGTGCTGCTTCACCGTTACAGGTTATAAAAAGTGCATCTGGCAGACGCTGGGCTGCCCAGCGCTTGTTTACTCTCAGGTTTCAATAGGTCGTTTTATTAGCTGAGGAAACTGCTTCAAGCTGCTTCGGGAATCTGGGTGAGAAGCCCCCGCGGTCAAACAGAGACCCCTAGTGGTGAAATGACTGCACTGTCGCCCCAACAGGCTCTGAGCACAGGGGACATAAAAGGAGCAGCATTATAACTATCTGCCAACTGATGACCAGATACTGACTGAGGTCTGACATGACCAGATACTGACTGAGGTCTGACAGACAGAACTGGGGATCTGTGCGGCTCTGGAAGATGTTTCTCCACGTTAGTCACTGACTAACGCTGACTGGACAGAACCACTTGCTGCTCCCGGCATAAAAATGATAACATTTCACCTAGACAAATAAACACCGCTGCTTATTGCCCTCCCCGTTGAGCATGAGCGCAAGGTCTACTCAGGCCCTAACAGTCAGATGAATTAGTGACCAACCTCTGCTCGCGAAGGATATTCTGAAAACCCGAACTGCTAAGCAAACCCGAGTGCCGAGACCTTGTGATCTACATAAATCAGGTCGTACTGCCCTAGCAGTGTCGCAGTACCCTCCAGATGAACTCTGGCCCACAAGTGGGCAGGGCCTGTTACGTACAATGATACAGAGATTAGCTGAGCACCAGCACTTATTTCTTCCTATAAAAGTAAATAAAATAATGATAAGAAAAATATAGGGTCTGGCACCTTTTTCAGGATCTCTATCTGCTTGGGGTCCCTTCTGCGCAGCCTGACCCAGCGTCTCCTCCGGTTAGTGTGGTACATCTTCTCCGTGGGCACCCAGGACTTGGGTTTCCGGTCGGGTGGGATGGTAATGCCGTACTCCCAGCCTAGATAGGGCAGAATGCGGAGAGATATAGTGAATCAGTCGGGGCAGCTTATAGTACCTACGAGGAGCTGAAGAACTACAAGTCCAAGCTTTGACAAGAAGGGTGTGCTGGAACATGTAGTTCCACAACGGCTTATGTTCAATGTTCTACAGGTTGAGCACCCCTGGCTAAAAGAGGAACGAGAGACAAGATTTTTTTACATATCAGCTAAAATGAAAAAGTCCTTGAACTTTGTAATTAATTTCCCTAGTTAAAAAAAAAAGGAAATATGTAATTGTTTGTTACAAAGTTACTCCTGCTACATCAGTGATTGGCGACCTAAAATACTTCGGGGGCCGCACTGGGTGTCCCTCTGACCTTCAAAAGGGCCGCACATTAATCTTAATCTCAGTAAAAAGTTCAAACAATACATTTTATTAAAGAAAGAAACACCCTTCAGCAATTACATTTATATACGTGTTACAGGCTGTAACAAACACATCTGATAATATAGCAGGAAGGAGCTGCAGGTGAAGGCTCTAAGAGCCGCCGGTTGCCCATCACAGGTCTACAGTGTCGCTGGTAACTGCTGAGTGACAGCTGACACAGATCACATCGAGGAGTCACCTTCTTCTACCATTAATATTAGTTAGCAGCTGATCTAGAGGACGACATCGGGTACTGTCATCGGACCTCAGAACCCGACACCATCCCCTGAAGCAGCGATTTCACTATATGCAGTATATATATATATATATTTATATATATATATATATATATACTATATATACACAAGCATAGCCCTTTTATATCACAGGGATCTGATCTCACCCTGCTCATCCACAGCTCGATTAATGTCTGTTGACCACTCTTCGTCCTCCCACTTCCACCCGGGGGGACAATCAATCTCATCTTTAGGGAGAACCTTCTCCCCGTTCTGAAAGACAACAATTATTAGTCAGTGTACAGGACATGTGTGTGCGGGATCTCCAATCTGTGCTACAATCTTCCTCGGCTGACACATCCTTAGTTATAGGGATAACTACCAAATACCACATAATAAGCTCTCTCTATAAGCACTGCAGTGTGACAGGGAAACGCTGCTTCCCATTAATATACAACGTCAGGACTCTGAGCAGAAAATGCGGCATCAGGAAACGCCCCGGCTGGCATCTTTCTACGGATGTAATTGTCCCTTATTTTCATAACAGATATAGGTGTGACAAATCATAATGTGTGTCGGTCGTCGCATATAAGACTACATTAGTGTCTGTAAAACAGTAGAAAGGGGTTTGTCTACTGCAGATTATGTCCCCACCCTCTTACAATGTCACTGGCTTTAGTGGGGTAGGGGGGCGGCCAACATAGGACATGACAATATATCTAATAGTACATATTTCTGGATCACCTAAAATATACAATCTCCACCCCTTGAAGCTCCTTAAAATATAAATTTTCTGCAGGGTACAATATGGGGAGTGTTACTGCACCCACCCCAAAAGTCAGCAATGAACTCCGCCCGTCTGGTTCTTCCCATCAGAAACAATTTTGAACCAAAAGCATTTTGATGCACTAAGCTATGCCGAAAAACAGGGTAGAGCTGCGCAAAGAGGTGCCACAAAACAACTCTGCTGCTGCCATTTGGTATTTTCGCAGCTTGGTAAGTCAGCTTTAATGAACCTTGCACAGACTATGGCATTTTTTGGTGGATATTATTTGCATAATTACATTTCACCATTCACAGTATATGCTTTGGTCCCTACTGTTAAAGTTCTTTAAAAAGTTCCATTCGAGGTCTGTTTCTAACAACAATCCTTAATTAAAACCGTACATGAGAACTGTGAAAAACATGACATTTACAGATCAGTACAGAACGCATTGCACAATGGCTGTACCGCTGCTTCGTACATCACTCAGTGCTGGATGGGATAACCTTGGCTCCGTATCCTGACATTTCACTAAGTGCTCTGTTTAGTTTAGATCCAGTGTGTAACACACAGAGCAATATGAAATTACACATTCATTCATCACTCCCAATGACTTCCATCTGACATGCTGAGAGATCCAGGGCTGATTGCTCTTCAAATCAAATGTTCTTTTCTTTCCTCTGTTTGAAAGCAGAACTATAATAATCCCAGTCCAGGCCTGTAATAAGGCAGCTTCTTAATATCTAAATTACCCTCAATCTTCCTGTAACATGAAGCCATCGCACTCAGACTATTTGTACACACGTAAGTGGAAACAGTTTCACAGTGCTGGACCCAATCTCTATATGTTATTGAAAATATATTAAACTAATGTAAAAACTGAAACAATGGAGAGGGTTAGGGAGATCTGTAAGATACTTTCTAGTAATGATGCCCCTCATGATAATGCCCCTAGTGATAATGTGCCATGTGATAATGCCCCTCGTGATAATACGCCTCGATTAGAGTTTGACATGTCAAGTTCGTAGGGTGTGAATATACACATTTCCATAATGGGCGTATACACACCAAAATGTATCCGTACTTAGATTTGACTGTATCTTAGAGTTGCTGCTGTTTATTCCTGCACAAGTGTAAGTTGGGAATATTAAGGGCATGAGTGTGGCACTCCCCCATTCAGATGGGACCTAATGGACGCATCTCCGGATATGCTTGTTCTGAGGCGTATTATTTGTGGGTACTGGAGGTCTGATGGTGATGATGATGACGGTGGTGGTGATGATGATGGTGGTGATGATAGTGGTGGTGATGATGATGGTGGTGATGATGACGGTGGTGGTGATGATGATGGTGGTGATGATAGTGGTGGTGATGATGATGGTGGTGATGATAGTGGTGGTGACGATGATGGTGGTGGTGATGATGAAGGTGGTGGTGCTGGTGGTGATGATGATGGTGGTGATGATGATGATGGTGATGATGATGGTGGTGATGATGATGGTGGTGATGATAGTGGTGGTGACGATGATGGTGGTGATGATGAAGGTGGTGGTGCTGGTGGTGATGATGATGGTGGTGATGATGATCGTGGTGGTGATGATGATGAAGATGGTGATGATGGTGGTGATGATGATGAAGATGGTGATGATAGTGGTGGTGATGGTGGTGACGATGATGGTGGTGACGATGATGGTGGTGGTGGTGATGATGATGGTGGTGATGATGATGGTGGTGATGATGGTGGTGGTGATGATGATAGTGGTGATGATAGTGGTGGTGACGATGATGGTGGTGATGATGAAGGTGGTGGTGCTGGTGGTGATGATGATGGTGGTGATGATGATGGTGGTGGTGATGATGATGAAGATGGTGATGATGGTGGTGATGATGATGAAGATGGTGATGATAGTGGTGGTGATGGTGGTGACGATGATGGTGGTGACGATGATGGTGGTGGTGGTGATGATGATGGTGGTGATGATGATGGTGGTGATGATGGTGGTGGTGATGATGATAGTGGTGGTGACGATGATGGTGGTGATGATGATAGTGGTGGTGACGATGATGATGGTGGTGGTGGTGATGATTATGGTGGTGATGATGATGATAGTGGTGGTGATGATAATGATGGTGGTGATGATAGTGGTGGTGATGGTGTTGATGATGATGATGATGATGATGGTGGTGGTGATGATGATGGTGGTGGTGATGATGGCTGTGGTGGTGGTGGTGGTAGTAATGATGATGGTGATGGTTGTGGTGGTGGCGATGATAATGGTGGTGGTGACGATGATGGTGGTGATGATGATGGTGGTGATGACAGTGGTGGTGATGGTGGTGGTGATGATGATGATGGTGGTTGTGGTGATGATGATGATGGTGATGATAGTGGTGGTGATGCTAATGATGATGGTAGTGATGATGATGATGGTAGTGGTGATGATGGTCATGGTGGTGATGATGATGATGATGGTGGTTGTGGTGGTGATGCTAATGGTGATGGTAGTGATGATGATGATGGTGGTGGTGATGATGGCTGTGGTGGTGGTGGTAGTAATGATGATGGTGATGGTTGTGGTGGTGGCGATGATAATGGTGGTGGTGACGATGATGGTGGTGATGACAGTGGTGGTGATGGTGGTGGTGGTGATGATGATGATGATGGTGGTTGTGGTGGTGATGATGATGATGGTGATGATAGTGGTGGTGATGCTAATGATGATGGTAGTGATGATGATGATGGTGGTGGTGATGATGGTCGTGGTGGTGATGATGATGATGATGGTGGTTGTGGTGGTGATGCTAATGGTGATGGTAGTGATGATGATGATGGTGGTGGTGATGATGGCTGTGGTGGTGGTAGTAATGATGATGGTGGTGATGATGGTGGTTGTGGTGATGATGATGGTGGTTGTGGTGATGATGATGGTGATGATAGTGGTGGTGATGCTAATGGTGATGGTAGTGATGATGATGATGGTGGTGGTGATTATGATGGTTGTGGTGGTGGTAGTAATGATGATGGTGATGGTTGTGGTGGTGGTGATAATGATGTTGGTGGTGATGATGATGGTGGTGGTGATGATGATGATGATGGTGGAGGAAGTGCTGGTAATGACTATGATGATGATGATAACGCTGGTGTTGATTATGGTGATGATAATGGTGGTGGCGATTATGAAGATGGTAGTGGTGATGAAGGTGATGATGATGGTAATGATGCTGATGGTGGTGATGATGTCGGTGGAGATGATGGTGGTGATGATCTATCAGGAATAGCTGCCAGATAAGTCCAAGGTGAGTCTAAAATTGTTCCAGTTGTCTACATATTGTCCTTTTCCCTTTCCATTGTTCCCGGTTCCTGTTGTTGCTAATATTCATCATCATCAGCAGCACCATCTATTTATATAGTGCCACTGATTCCGCAGCGCTGTACAGAGAACTCACTCACATCAGTCCCTGCCCCATTGGAGCTTACAGTCTAAATTCTCTAACACACAGACAGAGAGAGAGAGACTAAGGTCACTTTGATAGCAGCCAATTAACCTGCCAGTATGTTTTTTGTGTATGGGAGGAAACCGGAGCACCCGGAAGAAACCCACGCAAACACGGGGAGAATATACAAACTTCACACAGATAAGGTCATGGTCGGGAATCGAACGTATGACCCCATTTACAGCTATATTAGTATTCCGAGAGTCGGTAGAGAACTATTCAGGCCTTGGATAAGTGTTTAAAGAGCCCTCCAGGTTTCCAAACCTGGTCTGTGTCTGCTGGTGTAAGTAACCTGCCATATATTCTACTGCACCACTCACAGAGCTAATTCTATTGCAGCTTATTTGAACCAGAAGCTTGGTCTTGAACAGCCCTAACTTACCCGTGTCCTTGTTCAGAGGACAGTATTTCTTGGTGTCAGATAATCAGAAGTTATTATAATAGCTATGTATACTACTCACACAATTATCTTCTTCTTCATACTAGTTGGTATTGGGACTATAACTCCCATCCTTGTCTTCTTCATCATCAACAAGAGACTTACCATTATTCTTCCTAATTATTATTTCTCCATCATTGTTGTAAAGGTCACCAACAATATATTTTGCTATCTCATCTTCTTCATCGCCAGGGTTTTAATTATGTCTCAGAATGTACATTTATCAGGATTCCATTTCTCCATCCTATCCAGGTCTCCTGTGTTCAGGGTCTGCGCTCGCAGGTATATGATAGAGTTAAAAGCCCATTTTAGCCGTAATTTTATCAAAGAGTGAAGCGTTTACCATGGTACCGATACCCAGCATCATTCCAGATGTCTAGAATATATTGCAAATCCTAAATGAAGGTATCATAACAGAGAACTTGCCCATTCACAGCTCTTCCCATTATCCTTCCACTATCAGATATCATTATATCATTACATGTCAGATCTATTGGCTTCTTATATGTTATTGCCTTTTGCCACTGTTAAGTTAATCTTCATTTAATAATATATCATCATCATCAGCTATTTATATAGCGCCACTAATTTCGCAGCGCTGTACAGAGAACTCACTCATATCAGTATATGTTGTATTATTGTTATTGCATATTTTCATTGTAGGGTTACACTGATCTCCAAATGACTACCCCTATCAGAGATTAAGCCTGTAATACATCACCGAGTACTTCTCAGGTTATAGGACTCTAAGTGACAGAGCCTCTTAATAAACATGCCAAGTGGTTAATCGCCCTTTCATTGAGACACCGCAAAGCCTTCTAACCGCTGGTTCCCCATCTAATTTTACGTGCTTTTTTTCTATATGTTTGACACATTTTGTCCAATCAGGACAATATCTATTGAACACTGCCTACAACATGCTTCAATTACGCTTTCATGACAATTCCCTTTAATTATAGGTTACATTGTGCAGCTAGAACGTCTCTCCTACCACATCCGAGTAGGCCTCCGTCATGTGGATCCACTGTCCGCCAGGAAGCCGGGCCTGGTTTTCAAACACCTCTTCCACGAAGCTCATGTGACCTGCGTCACTGCCGTACAGCAATCTGTGAGAAAACACAACATAGTCCTCAGAGACATAAACACTGAGAGCAGCATAACAGAAACGTCCGCTCACAGACTGAGATCGCAGCATTGTCATATGTTTTATAGATTACAACATAACAGATAAGGGTACAGGAGGGAGACAGATGTATAGTCATCTCTTTCTTTCAATTCTTCTCCAAACCCTCTCAGTATCATTCTTACCAGAGAACCTGTAGCCTGTGTCCCTACACTAGTTACTAGGTACTTGTTAATAGCTGGGTAATGATTGTTACTAGTTACAATGACTGGTTACTAGATACTGGTTCATAGCTGTTACTCGTTACAATGACTGGTTACTAGATACTGGTTCATAGCTGTTACTAGTTACAATGACTGGTTACTAGGTACTGGTTAATATTTGTTACTAGTTACAATGACTGGTTACTAGGTACTGGTTCATAGCTGTTACTAATTACAATGACTGGTTACTAGGTACTGGTTAATATTTGTTACTAGTTACAATGACTGGTTACTAGGTACTGGTTAATATTTGTTACTAGTTACAATGACTGGTTACTAGGTACTGTTTAATAGTTGTTACTAGTTACAATGTCTAGTTACTAGGTACTGGTTAATAGTTGTTACTAGTTACAACGACTGGTTACTAGGTACTGTTTAATAGTTGTTACTAGTTACAATGTCTAGTTACTAGGTACTGGTTAATATTTGTTACTAGTTACAATGACTGGTTACTAGGTACTGGTTAATATTTGTTACTAGTTACAATGACTGGTTACTAGGTACTGTTTAATAGTTGTTACTAGTTACAATGTCTAGTTACTAGGTACTGTTTAATAGTTGTTACTAGTTACAACGACTGGTTACTAGGTACTGGTTAATAGTTGTTACTAGTTACAATGACTGGTTACTAGTGAGAAGTAGTCACTATTCAGCTAATCATGACCTATTCCACGGGCTGGGTGTATTGCTTTTACAAGAGCCTCTGGGGTCAGTGCCGGTGGGAACATCTACGTGACGCCCAGACTGCTTGATGCCGTCCCCACCGTGACTCAGTAACAATGTAACGCGCTCGTTTATGAGTGAAACATGAATAGAATTATCTGCACATAAGAGATTCCCACTGCGCCAAAGAGACATTGGGGCCTATCGGGCAGATATATCAAAGGCCGATACAGGAAAGGGTCACCGTTACACGAGGAAGCCTATTTAACAGGCAAAAAAAAGGTCGTGCCAAGGTCGGGTGCAGGCACATTCTGCCAATTCAAGTTCTGGGCATCTCTCAGGGACGTGTTTTTAGCTGTATCACTTGCACCAGCTACAGGTCAGGTGCAGGTGCTGACTGATAGTGATGACGGACCCGTATGCAATGCTAGAACATGTGTTTGCAAGTAGGAGAAACTATAAAAATGCATTTAATGTGCAGTAGACATTAAAAACCTCCTCATTTATGTATTTCATGTAAAAATAAGTTTTCCGTATATTTTTATTAATGATTATAGCATTAATAGTTGTAAATGAATCTTATAAAAAAATTAAGATAACTTTTTTTGTATACACTCTGGTTATACGTAGTCTGTCTGTCGACGTACGGCAAGTACCGTACAGCCAGGGAGTATTTATATCCAGATTCAAATGGAAACGTTTATTGATATACTTGAGTGAAGGCGAACGTGCGAGCAGGTTACATCCCATTGTTTTAAACGCATTGTGTTCCAGGATGAATCGGATCCTCTTTTTCCATTGTCATACTGATACTATGGAGACTATCCCCAGTTTTATATGAAATGTGCATCCTCTATCTCTGCGGAATCAGACATGTTATTGTCATCGTCTTAGAATCACGATTTCACAGTGTAAGCTCCTTGGACCGCTGAACACAACAGTGGCAGCGACATACCTCAATTCTCCAAAACACTGTTAAATAAAACCGTTCAGGATAACTTGTCTCCCTGTTTTCCTTGGAAGACACAGTGCCGTAAAAATTGCTTTCTCGACTATTTCTGTCCTCTCTCTCTGTTAAGACAGTTTTCTGATATTTGAGAGTAATGAGTGTCTGTGACCCCACTTCTCGCAACTGCCTGTGGAATTTGTGGTGATGAATCATTACTGCAAACGCTGCTATTATATTTATTATCGTATTATTCTACGCATTAGGCCAAGTGGTGGCAAAAGCCACGAAATGCGTAAATGAAATGAAAGCTGCAAAATGTGTCCTGCTCTCGCTGGGATAAATCGGGTCGCCATCTCCGAGTGTTAATAATGAAACCGTTGGAGTAATTGGAATGAAAAACAAGAGCCCGCGGCCGCCGGTGAGCCGAGTCCCATTGCACCACTCCTGGTGAAGGCTTTAAGACTTTGGCAAAGATGTTCCGACCGCAGAAAAAATCTATTAACATTTTTATGATGCCTTTAAGCCAAAACTCAGCATTTTATTCACAGCGAGGTAAATCTAGCAATAGAAATCACAAGTTAGAGGATTTACGGACTGCTATTCATTAATTCCTACATGGCGGGCTGTGACTGGAATCCTGTTGTGAGATTATTATTATTATAATCATTGTTATTATCCTTTATTTATATAGTGCTAACATGTTCAGCGGTGCTGTACAATCAGGGAGACAAGCTGAACATGTACAGGATCACTAGACCCCAAAGCTAACATTTTTGCTATACCACAGTATTAATATACACTGACATTACAGTGCAGTTCTGGTACAAAGTAAAGCGCTACTTGCCCACAGCTGAAGCGCCTCCTGCGTATTTATGACAGTTTCCTGATGAGATCTCAAACAGGTCAAAAAGCTCAGACTGAGTTATTGTGACATCACTGCCCCTGTGTATGGATCCACCAATCCATGCTCAGTATCTGCACAGCAAGTCTGCAAAGCTATCACTCACACTCTGCCTGCTTACAGATGTACCTTATTTTAATACAGACACCTGCTCCAGAGGGGTAAACAAGAGGGCCGTGACATTACTAAATAAAAACACTCAATTTATTTATGTATATTTAATGTATATTTTACATTACATGCAGTCTTTGCACAGTGGCACAGTGGTTAGCATTGCTGCCTCACAGTGCTAAGGGTCAGGAGTTCGATTTCCACCGGGGTCCTATTTGTGTAGAGTTGTTTGTATGTTCTCCCCGTGTTTGCGTGGGTTACCTCTGGCTTCTCCGGTTTGCTCCTACACTCCAAGAACATACTGTAACTGACTTCTGATAAATTGGACCCTAGTGTGTGTGTGTGTGCATGTGTGAGTGTGTGTGCGTGTGTGTGTGCATGTGTGAGTGTGTGTGAGAGATTGTGTGTGTGTGTGTGCGTGTGTGCATGTGTGAGTGTGTGTGTGTGTGTGTGTGCATGTGTGAGTGTGTGTGTGTGTGAGAGAGATTGTGTATGTGTGTGTGCGCATATGCATGTGTGTGTGCATGTGTGAGTGTGTGTGTGTGAGATTGTGTGTGTGAGAGATTGTGTGTGTGTGTGCGTGTGCATGTGCATGTGTGTGTGTGTACGTGTGCATGTGTGTGTGTGTGTGTGCGTGTTAGGTCATTTAGATTGTAAGCTCCAAGGGTACAGGAACTGAGGTGAATATCAAACATATCCTTTGTACTGTGCCGCGTAATACGATTAGCGCTGTATACATGAAAATAATAAAAATATATTAATGTCAGGTTGTGGCTTTAGCGTACAATTAGCATACAGTGAAAGCACCTTCATAACTCTGGAATATTAGAGTGTTTACATTTTTCGTTTTGCAAGATAAGCTGCAGTGTGTGTAGTAAATAACACAGTGAGGAAATGAAATCCTACAGTGAGATTGGAAGGCCTCCGTTTGGGAATATGACGTGGGTGTGTCAGCGCAGGCTGCATTAGCTCCGCCCACACACATAATTCTCTAAGTGGGCGCGGCGAGTGGCGCTAGACGCGCTTGGCCATAAGTGCTCGCTTGGCTCTGTTTGTCTCAAACACAGACGATCCATCTGTATGATGCTAGGAGGAAACACATCGAAGTACAGCAGTAAAAGATCATCAGCGCTAGAAACAATCAGAGACAGATATAATTATATGGTAATAACAGACATTCCCCTTAGTTACATAAATAGTCTCCCAGGGGTGGGCTGGAAAACTCTGATTTTGGCTCAACGAGGTTAATTAAGCTGCTAGTGCAGGAAAACCACTAAACATGTTTAGACTAACAAGCTGCTATGGCAGGTTATACAACAGTGGCACCATCTCCTGTATAACTGTATGTACGGGCAAGTGAGGGTCAGCAATCAGCTAAAGAGCCACAGCGCGATATACAATAACTGCACTCTGCTTAATGCACTCATTTATGGAAATGAATTACTGCTTTTAGCCTCAGACATGAACACAAGAAAAGCCCCGGGGAAATTGTTTTCCTGCCCTCTTTGCCAGCTTACATCCTAGTTATGTACAACGACTCAACTCATTGACTCATCAACTCAACTGGTCAACTCATCAACTCAACTCATCTACTCAACTCATCAACTCAGCTGGTCAACTCATCAACTCAACTCATCTACTCAACTCATTGACTCATCAACTCAACTGGTCAACTCATCAACTCATCGACTCATCAACTCAACTCATCGACTCATCAACTCAACTGGTCAACTCATCAACTCAACTCATCTACTCAACTGGTCAACTCATCTACTCAACTCATCAACTCATCGACTCATCAACTCAACTCATCGACTCATCAACTCAACTCCTCGACTCTAATCTACCGAGCAAGGAAACTTCAGACATACATTGTGACCTGCCACCAGATATTAGGGCATTTGCAACAGCTTTTAAAGTTTACGTACAATGATTTGGGGCTCCCCTTCCCCAGGCTCCAAAATATGTCCCTTAGACGTAATCAATGATTCAGATGTCGGATAACATGACAAAAACTTTGACATGTGAATTGTGGTGTGTAGCTGGAAGGATCAGTAATGCTGCCACATATACTACCACGTACTTGCAGCGACATCAGGCAACGAAATTCATCAGATTGTTATCGGATGTGTTGGTAAAATTCGGTCTGAAGTCGGCCATGAATGTCCGCATATGGTGACGTTGAAATAGATCTGTCTATCTGGAGAGTCAATGGCCAGATGTTATTTACTTTAACAGTGGTGTAACCAACAACTTAAATGAATGCAAACCCCTTCCACCTGTGGCATGTGGGGAGAATAACGGGTCACACCACCTAAAATACAAACTGATATGGGGTCTAGTGAATATACAATGCTATGACCGTACTTCAGAGGCTGAAGGGTAAGACTCCTTGTCCCTTAGAGGAGGTGGATACGAGCTACTTCCTAATGTGCACACAGAGAGCCTGAGTGAGATAACGCACCCTAATCTCAGTATGTTCAGGAGAGGCCAGCTCCTGCAATGTTTGTACATGCAATAGGGGAATTTATGGATGCTGGTGCCTGGGTATAAGGGTGTGTAACCACCGGCAATCAGTGAGATTCTAGGGGTCATTCTCAAGTGCAGTTTGTTTGCTCCTTATTACGGCCCCTTCTTCATGTGCGACAGTTTTCAGAAATGTTCCTAAAGTATTTTGTGCATGTTAGCGACAGTATGTTCACATGAAGTAAGATGTATCTTACGTATAGTTATCCATTTCTATAGTTAGGTTCGTGTTGCCTTAATGAGAACCATATTCCTGTATGAGAGAACATAGAAAAACATGAGGAACGAGAGAGAGTGCATTATACTGACTCTTAGGCTGTTGTATAATTACGTCACAGTGCCCCGCAGTGGTGACTGAAGGTAGTGCAGAGGAGTGAGCGCAGTGCGTACTGCAGGCCGACTCTTACACGCTGCAGATAGCGCACACTGGGCTTTCTTACAGGTCCCTTGAAACATATTAGGACTCATTTGCCTACATTGCATTTAGATGCAGAACTTACAAAGAACCACAGCAACCGGGTCAGCAACCAATCAGGAGTCAGTAACCAGCAACCATTCAGCAGTTGGGCAACCAGTCAGCAACCAGTGACCAGTGAGAAACCAACCAGCAACCATTCAGCAGTCAGCAATGAGTCAGTAACCAGCAACCAGCCAGCTACCAATCAGCAGTGAGCAACCAACCGGCAGTCAGTAATCAGTCAGTAACCAGCAACCAGTCAGCAACCAATCAGCTGTGAGCAACCAGCCAGCAACCATTCAGCAGTCAGCAATGAGTCAGTAACCAGCAACCAGTCAGCAACCAATCAGCAGTGAGCAAACAGGCAGCAACCAATCAGCAGTGAGCAGCAGTGCAGCAACTAACAACCAGTCAGCAACCAATTTGCAGTCAGTAACAAGTCAACAACCAGCAACCCGTCAGCAATAAGTCAGCTTTTATCTAACTGGCGCAAATAGACAATGTACGCAAGTGTGTGATTATTTACTATGATTCTGTGACAAGTTTGCACTTACATGCAATGTTAGTATGAGAGTCCTTGTCTCTTTCCCAGGACCCCATAGCGGTCGGTCTATATATGTGTATATATATATATATATATATATATATATATATATATATAAAATGTGGCATAAGCCCTGGGAAAGTCATCAAAGGAGATATATATTTCAAAGGCTTCTGCCTTGTACGTTTTGTGTGTGCAAAGGTGCTTCCCAAAGTTATCTTCAGCAATAGGTAAAGTGGTAAGGGTGGGCTCCATACATAAGGCCCATTCCCGGGTCTTCTAAACTACCTGTGCAATGTTGGCTAATCAGGAGCTGCACCTGCGTGTTGCTGGCAAAAAGCTGGGTCAGAAGGCTCCTGAGAGAAACTGCAATTTATGATCTGTAAGTTGTTTTGTATGTGTGTGGAACACTACCCCCCTCACTTTAGAGAGGGAATAAAACTAGCTGAGCTGAGTACCCCAGAGGACGTAACCCCAATACGATCTTGTGACCATATATATCTAGCATACAATACACATGTGAATGTACAAAGTTAAGAGACCACTGGCACTAAGAGAAACTGGCACAAGGCTATGTGGTAAACCGAATGTTGGCACCGCACCCGTGGACAGACCCGTGGACATTCCATTGGATTGGTTTAGAGGTCAGTGTTTCCCTTCAAGAAAAACAGAGGTTCTTCCAGTGCCAGGGGACTCTAAATCTCTTAGAATAATGTTTCTCTGGTAAATTACAGCAAGTGGAAGAAACGGGGTCTGTGATACATTACAGAGCTGTGCAATTTATCAGCTGATTATGGTATAAAAACAAAGACAGGGATTATGTCACAGCCTTGTCCAAGAAGTCTACATTGTATTACAGCCAGGAAGTACACGTAGCACCGATAGTGCCGGATCGGGCAGCATGTGCCCAGCACTTTCGGGCTGTTATATGCTGATTAAAGTAATTGGCCAGGATTTAAGATGTTGAATCTTACCAGGAAAAGCTGAAAATGTCATTTACAAGCACAAAAAAACCACATTATCGCTTTACAGTTTGAACTCACGTCTTCTCCGGGCTGATGAACCAGTCTCCGGACCACGTCCAGCCGCTGGAGGGCTTGAAGCTGTCTTTGGGCAGCTTGATTTTCCCTGCCACATCAGTGTACTTGGGGTACGTCAGCCCCGTGGTCCCCCAGTTTCCCACCAGCGCCAGCTTGGTCTGGTTCTCATACTACAAGACAAAGGGAGAGTGTCAGCCGCCATTCACGGCACCTCCTACGGTCAATGCCGGAAGGTGATAACGATTCTCCCGGCTACACAATAACACAAAACCAGCGCTATATCACAGATGGACCATTGTGCTGCCCTCACGTCACATCATCTCGGCAACAATGCGGGATTACTGATAAAAGGGTTGTACAAACTGTCAATTAATACATATATACATTAAATAGAAATCCCCTTTATATCTGTAAATATCCCATCACTTTAAGTTACAGTAAAAATGTCATGACTACATTTAATACACATGCAGCATCTGCTAATATTTCATGTCACTATTCACACCTCTGTCCATGACAGCTCTTCATAATATAATGGATGGATAGGAAAATATTGGCCAAAATATTTGTCAGTAGGAGCTGCTGTAGACATGGGAGACTGAAGGGGGGGGAGGGCATCGATCCCTCTACAGAGAGAACATTCTCCCTACAGATCTTCCTTCTAGTCATCCTGATGTCAGTGTGACGTGACCTGCTACACAGGACAACACTGAATGGCTGGGCCTTCTCCACCAATCACAACCAGTGTCACCCACCAGTACCGAGTCTGATGTTTATGTGCACAAAATGATCTAAGCTTCACTAAAATCCCCTTTACAGTACTTCTAGTAGAGGAAAGTAGAGGTGAGCATCTGAGATAGCGGTGTGGGGATGGGGAGGTGCCCAAAATGGGACAAACCCTTCAAACGAGACTCCCTCAGTTTTCTCTGCCATCACTCCATTTATTTCTGAACGCAATACACACTAAATTAATCCCCATAATCCACACTAACTAATCCCAGAAATAAGAATTCATTAGGACAGAGTTTCCTAAACCTGGTCCTCAGGACCCCTAACAGTGCAGGTTTTCCACATCTCCGTGCTTTAGCGCATGTGTATTCATTACTGACTGACACATTGTAACAGATCCACAGGTGGTAGAATTATTTCACTTGTCACCTGGAAAACCTGTCCTGTTAGGGATCCTGAGGAATCACTGCACTGGGGGATTAAATAATAGAATAGGACAAACACCAGAACTGTAGGAGAGCCAAGGACCAAGCTGGAAGGACCAAGCAGGTGGAGCGGGATGTAGTGCACAATAACTCCAATGGAAGATTGTGTTAACAACCCAACTGGCGCTAACCAAGCAAACGGAAAGATACAATAAACTCTGCTCTATATGAACACATGAGGCTGCTGTATAGCAGCTCTTTATCCAATAATTTCACTTATCAGAGGGATACTAGAAAATACTAGAAGTGTCCTACAAGAGGCAGTGATCATAGAGAACCTATCCGTGTGTTCACACCTCTCATACAACCTGCGCATCTATCTATCTATCTATCTATCTATCTATCTATCTATCTATCTCATATCTATCTATCTACCTATCTATCTATCTATCTATGTCATATCTATCTATCTATCTATCTATCTATCTATGTCATATCTATCTATCTATCTATCTATCTATCTATCTATCTATCTATCTATGTCATATCTATCTATCTATCTATCTATCTATCTATCTATCTATGTCATATCTATCTATCTATCTATCTATCTATCTATGTCATATCTATCTATCTATCTATCTATCTATGTCATATCTATCTATCTATCTATCTATCTATCTATCTATCTATGTCATATCTATCTATCTATCTATCTATGTCATATCTATCTATCTATCTATCTATCTATGTCATATCTATCTATCTATCTATCTATCTATCTATGTCATATCTATCTATCTCATATCTATCTATCTACCTATCTATCTCATATCTATCTATCTACCTATTTATCTATCTATCTATCTCATATGTATCTATCTCCTATCTATCTATCTATCTATCTATCTATCTATCTATCTATCTATGTCATATCTATCTATCTATCTATCTATCTAACTATCTAACTATCTATCTATATATCTCATATCTAACTATCTAACTATCTATCTATATATCTCATATCTATCTATCTACCTATCTATCTCATATGTATCTATCTCCTATCTATCTATCTATCTCATATCTATCTATCTATCTATCTATCTATCTATGTCATATCTATCTATCTATCTATCTATCTATCTATCTATGTCATATCTATCTATCTATCTATCTATCTATCTATCTCATATCCATCTATCATATCTATCTATCTATCTATCTATCTATCTATCTATCTATCTATCTATCTATCTATCTTTCTATCTATCTATCTATCTCATATCCATCTATCATATCTATCTATCTATCTATCTATCTATCTATCTATCTATCTCTGATCTATCCATCTCATATCTATCTATCTATCTATCTCATATCCCTCTATCTATCTATCTCATATCCATCTATATATCTATATATCTCTGATCTATACATCTCATATCTATCTATCTATCTATCTATCTATCTATCTATCTATCTATCTATCTTGTAACATTCAGCCACCAGACTCTCCCTGGGACACTTTACACATTTATCTATGAATCTCTTACACCCAATATATTACAATTTAATAGATGAAAGTGTGAGTCAGACGGGGGCTGGTTGGTCTGGGGGGCATCCGGCCCCATAGTGGGCTACCAGGGGCTGGTTGGTCTGGGGGCATCCAGTCCCATAGTGGGCTACCAGGGGCTGGTTGGTCTGGGGGCATCCGGTCCCATAGTGGGCTACCAGGGGCTGGTTGGTCTGGGGGGCAGGGGGGCATCCGGCCCCATAGTGGGCTACCAGGGGCTGGTTGGTCTGGGGGGCAGGGGGGCATCCGGCCCCATAGTGGGCTACCAGGGGCTGGTTGGTCTGGGGGCATCCGGTCCCATAGTGGGCTACCAGGGTCTGGCTGGTCTGGGGGCATCCGGTCCCATAGTGGGCTACCAGGGGCTGGTTGGTCTGGGGGCATCCGGTCCCATAGTGGGCTACCAGGGGCTGGTTGGTCTGGGGGGCAGGGGGACATCCGGCCCCATATTGGGCTACCAGGGACTGGGTCACTGGGCCACCTGCATTTATTTTCCTTTACAATATCCTGCTGATACAAGTCTTTAGCCCCCCAGGCTAAAATTTCCCAGCCCTCCCCCGGAGGGAGATTAGGGTAAGAGAGCGTTACGGTGCCCCATGTAGGTTAGTGCGGGGACATAACACAGACTGTCTGCCAATCACAACTCACAGTTTCGGCAAACACAGACAGCTTCCCCTGGGCAGACTGATTAAACTCCTTCTGGTCCACGGATAGCCCCAGCCAGAGCTGTACCCGCAGCTGTGCCGGCATCTTCGCCCCCTTGTTTCCTTCTTGTGGAAACTGCAAAGAAGAATGAATGAGACAGAAGATATCAGGAAGGACGTTATAACATGTTATACATTGTATAATTGCTGTCTGGGAGGGGGGGTGGGGGGTCTGTAAGACTGTCATTCAGATAGAGAGTGTTGTTAGGGCCAGATTACGCATTAGGCCCTGCAGGGGAAGAAGACTGTTCTGTGTAAAAGCTGCGGCTGGCGGATGGGGCGGGATTTAGGGCGCCAAACACTGTGATCTTACAGGCTGCATCCTGTACATGAACCGCTGGTCTGCAGCTACAACCAGCTGTGCGCATCAAATACACTATATCCATCCGGTCACTTCATCCCTGGGGTGGTTAAAGGCTGCTCTCCCTCGTCCCGCCGTAATTACACATCTGTGCAATGTGTGACGCATGCTCCTGAATGTCACCTCACGGAGCCGAAACAACAATGGTAACTTCAGGCTTTGCATGTACTTAAAATAATGATTTAATCACTTCTTGAACCGTCAATTCCCAAACAATTAGAAACATGATTTAGGGACATAAAGGGCCAGTATTTATTTTACAAGGGAAGCACATGGTCACACTGACACCATATTTTTTAAAAAAAATATATATTTTGTTGATCCAGCCTTTAGTTCCTGCAAAATGTAATTTTTTTTCCTTCATTAAATTCTTTGTTTCAACAGAATTTCCGATAGTTCTTTCGTCGGGGCTTTGAAAACAAAATATTCCAACTAAATGCACTTTAATGACTGATTACTATAAAATGACCTAATTATTGTACTCGCTTACATCGCTATTGCTCCCACACCTCCTAGATTGTAAGCTCATTGGGCAGGGCCATCGTCATGCCACTGTTATCTGTATCATAAAGTACAACGTTACGTAATATACGGATTATAATAACCTCTTAGTGGCAATAATTCACAATAAAGAACTCTGTCGATATGGTGGTAATAAGACTTTAAGGAGAGATGTTACAATTATTTAGGAAGAAACATTTGTGAATTGCGCACATTCCCCATATAGAGACACAGTGAGATTGTCCAGATATATTATCATATACAGAGATACTGATACAACGCTTTCAAGAGCATTACCTTTAAAAACAGGGATAGTCACTAGAAAGTAGGGACTTATGACAGCTATATCATATTGTGCTACATTTGACTGGTTTAAAATAAATTCAGATGCAGGCAAACTGTATAATGAAAATATATTGTTAGTTCTTTGTTCTTAATTCTGGAAATGTTGTTGCCATGGATCTGAGAAACTCTAACAGAAAAATTCTGATGTGATTCTGGTTCCGATCGCAGTCACATCCAATCTAGTCTATAGTAAAATCACGGGCGACCCCTGCCAATTACCTTCTACCCAGAGCTCGCAGCGGGAGGAAAGAAAACATACTTTGAGAAAGATCGTCTGAAGTTTCCCGCAGTTCTTTCCGCAGCACTTGGATCCGTTCCTGGAGAAAAGGACTTGGTGGGCTGGCATCCTGTAATAAGCCACACGCTTGTCTCCTTGTAACATCCAAATCACTATATCTGGAAGGCTGTTCTGAGGCTGCAATGTGGATTTACAAAAAAATATTAAGAGCTGCTTTCCAACGAATACATAACAAAATACAGCTGAAAATTGGAAAATGACGGAGAAAGAACCACAACGTAGACAGGCATCATTAATGTTTTGTAATATCTGTGCAAGGAACTGAACACAACACACCCCAACGCTTGTCAGTGATGGAACAGTTGGAGAAGGCCCATACCTCGGTTGTCTTCATCTAAGACCCTGCTGAAGGCCACACTTGGCAAAGGTCAATGGACCACCTAGCCTTAACCCCAGATATGACCTTATAAGTACCTTGTAGATTGTTCTACAGATCGTTCCAACCTTACTCTTGTCTGGGATGACCTTGCTCCGCCACAAAAAAAAAATTTGACAAGCCGCACGTGGGTGGAACTGGCGAGGTGTTGGCCGTGAAAAAACGTTGTTTCTTTAGGAAATAATATCATACAGAGCCGGATTATGGAGACTTATTCAGAAGCAGAAAATCATCTGTCGACATCAAAGTTGAAATTCACTATAAAAAATGTCTACGGTCTATTCTTGGGTCCCTCGTAGTAGGAAAACGACAGGATCCTGGACTTCCATCAACATCACGACGGTGCCAAGTACGTTTAATCATCTCCAAAGTTCCATTTTTATACAATTATATCAACCCCTGATTCATGTGTCAGCGAAATGTGTTTTTAATTGTCCTTCTTACCATGAGTGTATTGGACGGGTGCAATTGATACACATGTTTTTATTGTGTGTGTTTTTACAGATTATTAAATGATTTTGCGCTGTGCTTAATCCATAGGGTTTATGTTACATCCAGTTGAGAACTAAGGCTTCCAAACCCCTGGCAGGTCTGAGGTTGGTCCCAGTGAAGCTAATTGCATCTGGATTCATTGCCAGATATCTTTTAATGATTTTACTATAGGACACGTTGCCCGATGCAGACGCGGCTGTCTGATCTCTTCCAGCTGTCCAACCAAAGGACTATTTCATGGGGGGTCTTCTCAATGTACGTGTCCGTCAATGAGTGGACGTCTACTGCTCGGCAATACTGCAGTGAGGAAGGACTGAGCATTAATCATTGTGCTGGAGGACGGAGAGTTACTTTCCTGGGGATTATTGGTGGAGGTCATGAGGGCGCAGTGATTGGGTCAGAGTGCAGCGTTTTGAAGCACCAGTAAATAGCCACAAATGGCACAGGAACAATGTCCAAATTATGTAAACCAAAATATATTATTAGAGGTTAGCCACAGAACACTCCCTCCTCTCCCAAAGGACTCTCTCCTACACTCTGTGCTGCACCCCCTCCTGCACTCTGTCCTGTGCTCTCTCCTGCGCTCTCTCCTACACTATGTCCTGCACCCTCTCCTGCACTCTGTCCTGCACCCTCTCCTACGCCCTCTCCTGCGCTCTGTCCTGCGCTCTCTCTTGCACTCTGTCCTGTGCCCTCTCTTGCGCTCTCTCTTGCACTCTGTCCTGTGCTCTCTCTTGCACTCTGTCCTGCGCTCTCTCCTGCACTCTCTCCTGCGCTCTCTCCTGCACTCTCTCCTGCTCCCTCTCCTGCGCTCTCTCCTGCACCCTCTCCTGCTCCCTCTCCTGCGCTCTCTCCTGCACCCTCTGCTGCACCCTCTCCTGCGCTCTCTCCTGCACTCTCTCCTGCGCTCTCTCTTGCACCTCTGTCCTGCGCTCTCTCCTGCGTCCTCTCCTACACTCTGTCCTGCGCCCTCTCCTGCACTCTCTCCTGCGCTCAGTCCTGCGCCCTCTCCTGCGCTCTCTCTTGCACCTCTGTCCTGCGCTCTCTCCTGCATCCTCTCCTACACTCTGTCCTGTGCTCTCTCCTGCACTCTCTCCTGTGCTCAGTCCTGCGCCCTCTCCTGCGCTCTCTCTTGCACTTCTGTCCTGCACTCTCTCCTGCTATGACAAGACAATTACTCCTTGTGATATTGGTCACATCTTGTGAATTATAATGTTGTAATCTTTCCTCTGTGTTTAGAAGTTTCCTTGTATGATGATATATCACCGTGTGAAACGGCGCCGTCCTGCAGAGGTGATCTGGTAACGCAGGGACTCCTTCTCCTGAGAATTCCTACATACTGCAAAAAAAAACGGGACTTTCCAGAGTGGACAAC
The DNA here is from genome assembly GCA_036250195.1 of Mixophyes australis. Taxonomy (NCBI): domain Eukaryota; kingdom Metazoa; phylum Chordata; class Amphibia; order Anura; family Limnodynastidae; genus Mixophyes; species Mixophyes australis. Next base: position 491,369,665 of record JAVHZZ010000001.1, read on the forward strand.
CCCTTTATATAAATGACGGCACCTTAAATATTTGTACTTTGAAATTGTACTTGATTAAGTCTCCGCACATTAATTCTGAATATCCTACCCCCCTCCTCTTAAACTTAGGTAGGTACCAAATACTGGATGCGCCTACGAGAAAGTACCGTATCTTACCTATCTCTTTCCTGGCTACTTAACCTATCACACCAGCGGCTTCTACCGTCTATATAACACTGTAAGTACAGCGTAACGTCGGCCCCTTTATGTGCGCGCTGTTCCGGTACCTCCTCGGCCATGGTCTTCAGTCTCAGGAGCCAGTCTTCCGCCTGCTCCACCACATCCGTCAGCTCACACTCCTCCACCTTCAGCTTCTGGGCAGACTGGATCATCTGGCTCAGATTGGTCCGTCGGAAGCGGTACAGATAGAGGTCTAGTTGGGTGGATCCGGGTATGGATGAAACATCCGCCAGTGGGTGACTGGACACAGAGAAGAAGCAATGAAACAGATCAAGCAAAGGAAAAATCAAAAGAACCTAAAGATTTTCTGGTTACAATAATGTAATACAAAGTCATCATATACTAATGATTAGATTAGAAGAGGTATATAGAGATTACTGTAAATCTAGTTACCCTCCTCGATCCACTCTGGGTATACAGTGCTGGAATTAGGCTGTGAAGGAAGGGCTCTGGGAGTTAGACGCAATCCAGGCACAGTAACACTTCCTAGAGGTACTGTAACACTTCCAATAAGCCCCGTAACACTTCTTAGAGGCACTATAGCACATCATAAAGGCACAGTAACACTTCCTATAGACACACAGTAACACTTCCCATAGGCACAGTAACACTTCCTAGAGGTACTGTAACACTTCCAATAAGCCCCGTAACACTTCTTAGAGGCACTCTAGCACATCATAAAGGCACAGTAACACTTCCTATAGACACACAGTAACACTTCCCATAGGCACAGTAACACTTCCTATAGACACACAGTAACACTTCCCATAGGCACAGTAACACTTCCTATAGACAAACAGTAACACTTCCTATAGACACACAGTAACACTTCCCATAGGCACAGTAACACTTCCTATAGACACACAGTAACACTTCCCATAGCCACAGTAACTCTTCCTATAGACACACAGTAACACTTCCCATAGGCGCAGTAACACTTCCTCTATACACAGTAACATTTCCTAGAGGCACATTGATACTCCCTAGAGGCACAGTAGCATTTCTTAGAGGCACTCCAGCACTTCCTATAGGCACAGTAAAATTTCCTATATACACAGTAATTCCCATAGACACAGTAACACATCCTAGTGACACTCCAGCACTTGCTATAGGCACAGTAGCACTTCTTAGAGGTGTCCACTTCACCATAGCGCTCCCTAAATCAGGGTTTTTCAAAATAATGGATTTCACCCAAAATAATTCCCTATTTCATTCCCAAAAACCTCAAATAACAGATTTTTCTATACTATTATAATCAAAATATTAAAATGACTAACGGTTATCATTCAAGTAATACACAAACATACCTTAAAAATAACTCAATACAAGCACAGCACAACCGTTGTGCAACTTTATCTTTATCTAAAACAACAGACAAGATAACTCTGTGTACTGGATACAATTATACCCAGCAGACATTTATTCGATATCATTTATTTATTCAACTAAAATACGAAAACTTGACGGGAAGATAAAGTTGCCGGAAGGTGGTTATTTCCTTTAATAGAAAACTGAAACCGAGACACAGAATTAATATGGAGCCCCCGTCCTACAATCATTTCCCAGACTCTAATCCTGTAGTACAATCATAGTACAGATGTGAGGAACAGATATACACTGTATTAATGTACGGTTACACTACATCTGACACAGATACAATATATCCTATTCATATACAGATGCATTTTTCACCTTAATTTCATTTTCTATTCTGAATTATCCTAAATGCTGCTGTAAGACTGATCTTCCTCTTTGACTGCTCCACATCTGCTGCATCACTCTGCAAATCCCTACACTGGCTCCCTGTGTCCTCCAGAATCAAATTCATATTACTCACCTTTACCTACGAAGCTCTCACTACCCCTGTATACATCTCAAATCTCTCCCTCCTGCCCTCTTAGATCTATCGCTGACCTGCACCTTGTCATGTCTCTGGTAACCACCTCTCACGTCCGCCTACAAGACTTCTCCTGTGCTGCTCCCTACCACGTCCAATCAGACTCTCCCACAGCCTTCAAATCTTTAGATGCTCTCTGAAAACCAATCTCTTTATTAGAGGTGACCTTATCCCCAATAATACTATTCACACTAATGCACCCTCACAACTGTCCCACTCTCCACTCTGAGCCACACTCGCTTCTCTTGTTTCAGTTGTGCCCTCTCCCCCTTAGAATGTAAGCTCTGTAATGAGCAGGGTCCTCCATACCCTTTGTTTTCATGTCTGCATTTATTATGTCTACCTTGTATGTCCCTGTTTTATCTATGTACTGTTTTACCTACTGTACGGCGCTGCGGAGCACTGCGGCACGTTACAAATCTACGATGATAATGATAATAATAATAATAATAATAATAATACACAGATGCTGAGTAATGGACGTCTGTTCCAGATATAACATTCTAAGTCTTCTTCTTCATGTCTGGAATAAATCTAAACAAATGCTCCTGTAAAGGGCTGAGCGGCAGCTGCTGAACGTACCTGCAGTCGCTGATGATGTCATCAATCAGACGTGTGACCAGTGAATCTAGGTCATAGGGGGAACTCCTCGTTTTCACCGCCAGCTGGACTTTTTCCAAGTTATTTTCCTGTAAGACAGATGAGATGAGCTCACATTATATGCTGACCTATTGTACGGCTGGTCCTCACATTGGCCAGGCCGTAGCCAAATACTCCGCGTCAGTGACTTCTTCATGGCTCATCTAAGTAAGACGCACAATGTTTCATATACAAATGTATTTATTTTTTGAAAAAAAAAATGTGAGGAATTTTCATAAATATTGGACCCAATACCTGTGTTACAGTAACTAATAGCATTGTGGCAACAGCAAAAACAATGACAACAATTGAAAAGGATAAGCCCATCTTTGTGGACGTCCTTTCTAGGTCAAATGTGATAAATTGATCTCTACATAGGATAGAGGTTAAGTTCCCACTTTACATTTTTCAAGGGACCAGAAAAAATTTGTGAAAATGTAAATTAAGATGAAAGTCTAAAGTAACCCACAATAAAGGTCAAAACACACAATTATCAACAAACCAGAATAATCGTAAGTGTAAAACATCTTCATATAGTACATCATTCATGTACTTAACATTAGATCCCCTTACCCCAGGCTATCAGAGGACACACACCACAGGTTATGCTTCACCCCTAGCAGGGAGAGCGATGGAGAACATCTACTGACGTCTAAGTCTCACTGTAACTGCCCTGATCCTCCCCAGATTCCCAACAGTCCAGCATGGACATGAGAGAAGGATAAAGCAGACACACAGTCCAGGGTGGTTTGATCTGTGTTGTAAAGGCCGAGCCAAAGACAGTAAGAGAGGCAGGCCCGGCGCTCCCATTAGGCAAGGTTAGGCACTTGCCTAGGGCGCCGGGCTCTGGAGGGCGCCACAGATTAAAAATTTCTTTAAAACTGTGCGGCGACCTCTGACCATACCTTTCACGGCCGCCGCACAGCTTCACATACATCCACAGGGAGGGGGGGAGGGACTATTGCTCACCACCACCGCCGCCTCTCTGCTCCGTCTCCTCCCCTCCACTCACTGACTGACTGTCGGGCGTGACATCATCATCACGGCCCGACAGTGTCAGTGAGTGGAGGGGAGCAGATGGAGCAGAGAGGAGACAAGTTAGAAGCAGGTAAAAAAAGACGCACATTTTCAAAATCGGCGCCCCCACCCTGCACACTTACATACTATTTTGTAAGTGTGCAGGGTGGGGGCGTCGATTTTGAAAATGTGGCGGGCGGGGGGCGCGGGGCGCCGATTTTGTAAATGTGCCTAGGGCGCCACGGTCCCTAGCACCGGCCCTGAAGAGAGGTGGAAAATAGACTCTGTAGAAGACCATCTAACTGGTTTTCCGTGTGGCCCTTGTACAAAAGAAAAATCTTGGTTCTCCTAGAGAGTCACAAACGCACGATGTGGAGAGGAAAAATGGTGAGACGCTCCACAACGCCGTGTGATGTGAAAGCATTTCCCTTACTCATGAAAGAGATGGTCTGGGGGGAAAGATGACCTTAATAGGGAGCACAAGAGCTTAGTCTTGGGAGTCCTCATTGTTTCGAGCCCAAAGTACAGCTCTAATAATACTGAGAACAATATCAGTCACAGGTAGAGGCTAGTCACATTCAAAGGTGGCTCCCGAATTGTTAGAGGACCACTCCTTGTCATCTTCCCTAGCTTTGTCTTCCTCCTCGCTTGAGACCATCACCAACTTGTCCACGATTAATCATCAGGAAAGGTAAGCGTTTGTGTTTCGAGGACCAGGGTGCCTTCACGCCCTCCTTTACATCCCAGCTGATGGGGAATGAAGTCAACAAAAGGCAGTTATGGACCAGACTCACCCCAGGTATCGCGTGGAAGGTTTCAGCTCATGGGAGCAACACCTGGGACTGCAGAGCAGATGGCACAGAGGGTCCTGATTGTCCCACAGGTGGTTTATTCTGGTGGTCGGTACAGACATAACTGTTGACCATAGCAGTTAGTAGCCTACTAACCCTCATCTTGGACATAGATTCATGGAAATCAGACCTGCCCATGCCCCTGAGGGACAAGGCTTCATCTAGAGTACCCTGCCACTCTCTAAACCTTGTTGGTTACCTGCTAGACTAGATAGAGAGCAAGAGTGGAAATACAAAACATGAGGTGTCCTAGGAATGCAGAAGTCAGATATGTGAGTCCCTGGGAGGGATGGACCTATGAGCGGTGGATGTACGTTCTGTAGGCTCAGGACATCCTGAGAACACTGAACAAGGCATTGGATTGACCCCTGAGTTTAAACGCACAGTGATCTAAAAGCCCCTCCTCAGAAAGCCCCTAGTTTGGTCACCATTCAGCCCCCTCCGCCCAGGACACTGCGGTGAGTGGGACGGAACCACCTTCATTACTGCAGGGGTGAGCAGCACTGTCCAATCACATCACCACTATACTGTGTCCATACTCATGTTTCAGTGACCTTCTTTCTAGGGTTATTCTCCAACGGCTGAAGATCAAAACTTAGAAAGAGATTCCAGTTAGATACACTCTGCTATAGTGTATCAAACCAATGATAAGAAATATGTATTTTTACATTTTACAATTATTAAAAAAAATTACAGAAAGGGTAGACTTCTGCTTTACAGGTCCCCTTTAGTAAGTAAGGCCACAACGTTTAGTTTCCTGCCTTGCAGAACTGGGTGTTGGCATTCGTGTCCCCCCACAGTGGGAGGGACCAAGCGAAGTGAATAACTGCAGAAATCCCACCTGGGTGACACATCGCTGGGTCCTTTATAAAGGGACTCCGGGGTCTAACAGCCGGCTCAGGGAGACAGGACAGCTAAGCATGGGATACCAGGGTTAAGAATAAAAACGATATATTAGTATTTGAACTCACCAGGTTGTCTATGGCATACTGCAGAATGTTCTGTGCATCCGTCCTGTAGCTGATATCTTCCCAGTATGACGACAGGACGACCACGGGCTTTACATTGCCCCATGGGAGGTAGTAATACTGACAGCCTGGAATACAGAGCAAGTGGTTACCTGGAGAACGCAGCAATACCTGCACAGGGCTAATATATGTGCATGTTGCAGCATATAAAGTACATAAATATATATATATATATATATATATATATATATATTATATACATAAACACTCTTTAGCTTTCCCAATACAAACGCACCAGTCTGCCCCTCTAACACCATACTGAATGAAGTGAATGAACCTGGAGATTTAGTAACTTACATTTACACAGATTATTCGGGTAGGGTAAAACGCCCTCTGTCACTGTGTTTAATTGTGATATAGGAAGCTGCTCGGTTCTACATTACTGTAGAGTAGTGAGTGGACTTGTTAATCACTGGCTGGAATGAACCAAAGTCACTAAACTCCAAATGTCCTGCCGGAAGTCATCAGAACATTCACTTTATTCAATATGTCGTTCACAGCACAGACGGCATGTCCTTCAGCCAATCTGAGCCGCTGACACATATGACAGCTGAAATATGTATAGGTTCAATAATAAGTATATAATTTACATAGATATGACATATATATATATGTATATTTATGTGGGTGTATCTATACTGGAATAAGGCAAAATCAAGTATAAAATATTCACTGTACAGAACATACATAGTGAATAATTTAATAGTTTTGTCTCCCTATCTCCTGAGCTGTAACTGGCTCAGGCTCCCGGAGCTGGAGGACACCTTGTCATACGTATATTCTGCTTTTCTGTAAACTGCTTCTACTGTCATATATGACTATGAGCAGAACCTGTGGACCGATGTACGGCTCAGGGGAGCTTAAAAGATATTCCTTACAGAGCACCTACTAAACATTCTACAAGGAGGCATAAATGACAACACCCAAATAAGGAAACATCATTATCATCTACAGTAATCCCCCACCAATAAGTCCCTATATCTATCAGTCCATATATCAATCAGTCCTCATATTAATCAGTCCCTATATCAATCAGTCTCTATATTAAACAGTCCCTATAGCTATCAGTCCCTATATTAATCAGTCCCTATATTAATCAGTCCTTATATCTATCAGTCCCTATATTAATCGGTCCCTATATCTATCAGTCCCTATATTAATCAGTCCCTATATCTATCAGTCCCTATATTAATCGGTCCCTATATCTATCAGTCCCTATATTAATCAGTCCTTATCTCTATCAGTCCGTATATTAATCAGTTTCTATATCTATCAGTCCCTATATTAATCAGTCCCTATATTAATCAGTTCCTATATCTATCAGTCCCTATATTAATCAGTCCCTATATCAATCAGTCCCGATATTAATCAGTCCCTATATTAATCAGTTCCTATATCTATCACTACCTATATTAATCAGTCCTTATCTCTATCAGTCCGTATATTAATCAGTTTCTATATCTATCAGTCCCTATATTAATCAGTCCCTATATCAATCAGTCCCCATATTAATCAGTCCCTATATCAATCAGTCCCTATATCTATCAGTCCCTATATTAACCCGTCCTTATATCTATCAGTCCCTATAGCAATCAGTCCCTATATTAATCGGTCCCTATATCTATCAGTCCCTATATTAATCCGTCCTTATATCTATCAGTCCCTACATTAATGAGTCCCTGTCTTGCTCCTCCAGGTCATACTGCTCTCTCTGACGACAATGACTGGTCACACACAGGGTTAATACCAGATAATACTGTTTGGAGATCTGCACAATATACAGCGATGCCTGGACGGGCTCACGGAGCAGCAGAGGTTTATAGACTGTGCATGTTCATACTCTGAGCACATTAACTTTATTTATTAGCAATTAGAATCCGGAGGAATGAATGCAGCTCATAGATGAAGCTCAGCAGTGTTGTGTGTCAGACACGGGATCCGTGACTCTTACCATCGAACACGGCTCTGCTGTACTGCGTGGTGGAGGCCAGCGGGAGGCAGGTGGTGTCGAACTTATTGCCGTAGTTTCCAATGCTAACTTCAAACTGGATGGCGTCGTCCACGTCCTGCAGCATGGTGGCCGAGTAGAACGCTGCAAAGAAGCAGTACTTCCGTCTCCGGAGATATTTCTGGGAGGTGAAATATTAAATGTGCTTCTCAGGTGCCTCAGTCCTAGACCTCACATAACCTAGTCCCAAGAGCTGACATACCATCCATTCTCAGCCAATCAGACACGTCCGCCACTCATAGAGACTAATATCTAACCCCAGACTGTGAGAATACAATCCATTCCCATATTCATCAATGGTCACAGAGAGGTACATCCCCGTCCTAAAATGTCCTAAATGACTCTTACTTGCCAGAATCTGGTATTGTTCTGTATGTATGGGTAACGGCACAGTACCACTTCTCCTGCTCTATATACTGCATGTAATTCTCAGTATCTGTTCTTATTCTGTATGTGTAGACAGCTGCACAGTACCACTTCTCCTGCTCTATATACTGCATGTAATTCTCAGTATATGTTCTTATTCTGTATGTGCGGACTGATGCACAGTACCACTTCTCCTGCTCTATATAATGTAATTCTCAGTATCTGTTCCTGTTATGTATGTATGAACTTTCTATTCATGGGATGGATGTTTTACAACCCCAAACAAGTCCCCCGGAGCAGGTAGAAGGATCTTCTGCTTGGGGAGTAGACGTATCGGGGACCCGCAGACAAATCCGTGTAGAGCAGATAAGTAAAACTTAAAACAGTATTTTAAGACATCCAAATCCACCCAAAACCATATCGAACTTTTAACATGTTTTATATATTTCTAATGAGTGAACTATACAAAAATGCTTAACGCGGCTTTTTACGATAATAGAATAGAACGGGTGTGTTTGGGAACATATCTGTACTACAGACAATGCTTTAAGAATAAATCATATAATAAATTACCTGGCATTACACAGACCACATAGAATCCATAATAGGACAATGTCTGTAAAACGTATAATCTGAAACCAGTACAATGGCCATAGGTAATGCACATTATATTATTGTTAAAGGGAACGTAAGCTGTGACGGGCAGAGCCCTGTCCACCTTACATCTCAGGTCTGTCCCCCTCGTACTTTCTTGGTGCTTCTTTGTATTTATGTCACTGTTATTATCTGTATCTCTCACTATATATATTGTACTGATGTTGGTTATATTGGGCTATGGTGCTTTATAAATAAATGATGATTGTTTGGTATCTGCGTTCCTCTGATACCCACATTTCTGCCCCTAGTGTGACCAATATAGCCTCTGGTGTGATATTCCCCGTGTGCCAATTACTGGTCCCCGATGTGCCACTTAGGGGCATATTCAATCTTTATTTTTCCCGCTGCGTTAAAACTACTACCGTCATTACGGTAATAGTTAGCTGGATTTCAGCTCGCGGCTCAGGGAGCTGCGAGCTGAAATCCATCGAGAAAAATACCGTAATAACGGTAATAGTGCGCAGAGCGCGAGATTTTCGCCGTTTCCGCCGACAATTGAATATGCCCCTTACTGCGGCCAGTGAAGTCACCCCACGGTACGGCCACACACATGAACCGTGTGCACACTGAACACACAGTGAAAACACGCTCACAAGTTTGCAGCTCTTGGGTCCGTTCTGGTAAAGTTCTTTGACCCCAATGTTCCACCACCCGGGCGTGCACAGAGTATACAGTAACCTGTGTGAGGCCGGTTATAGCACATCTAATAGATGAATAAAGTGCTTATTTCTCTACGTTAATAACCTTTGTGTGCTGTTCCTTCCTACGTACATGGAATAACCCGCAGAGTGGTCTGAGCTATGTTATCCACCAGCCCGACCAGCAAGGGTCTGCGCAGAGATTAATAACCTGGAGGATAGCTCACATAGTCCATCAAACCCCCCACACTGTATTTATTACTTGTTAGAATAAAAGGAACACAAATTAGCCTCTTGCATGTGGAATTCATACACTGAGAATAACATCCGCAACCCAATTAAGATAATTTACAACTTCCTCCCTGAGAAGGGAAGCACCAGCCCTTAAATCGTTCCCAGGTAAACTGTGCGGGATCTGGATAATCATTTAGTGGAATTAGCAGATGTTTTCATTTCTATACATTTCTCCGTCCGATCCCAGGAGAGCTGTCATTACCTCGACTCGTAAGATGTCATCGGAAGAGATGTCCTCCACCTTCTGCTCCGCATGTTCCACCAGCTTCGTCTGGAGCTCCAGCAGGACTCGTCCCCGGTACGCCACTCCTTCTCCCTTCAAGACCAAGCAGAGGACATGTCAACACTACAGTATGGGACAACAGCTGGAGCTTGCAGGCTGACAGCAGCTCAGGAGAAGGAACGGAAAGCTGAGTATTGTGTCTGGATGATGGACAAGCCGGATGGAACGTGGGACAAGTACAGGGACTGATAGGGACGCGGGTGGATGCACACCCCATCTGTCATGTTGGATGTGATTTACTGATGTCAGTGTTGTATTAATATGTGAAGTGTACGAAGCCAGACACGCTGAACGCAAACAAACGGGATTTACAGACAATCAGAAGATGGGTTTAGGTAGGAAAGGAAGAACTGTTCAAGATTCAACTTAGGGAGAGAATTAGTCTAAGGTCTAAGAATAGGTCTAAGAGCAATGTCTCTGCTTCCAGTGACCTCCAGAGATCCTTCTCATCTTCCCACCAGTTCCACCCCCAGTAGAGACCAAGTCAGCCCAGACAGGCTCCTCACACGCTCTGACCCTACATGCGCGAGCACTGAGGAGGACAGACCACCCCACACCTCATCCCAGCTCCACGATTCATCTCATCCTCCTAAAGTCTCCCTATAAAACAATGTGACCCTAGTGCTCAGTGTCCCGGGGTCTCTCCTCGTAGGCTCCAAAAAGTTGTCCGTCCAAAAAGCCGCAGTTCCGCACGTTCACGTTCTGAGCATGCGCATTGTGGAAAAACACAAAGGTACCCCACGCAAACGGCCGAACATCTCACTCTGTATCAGGCCCTTTATGTCTATGTCACAGTCCTTTTCTACGTGAACCCACCAATGTGTAAGTGCATGTCTGTTACCTAGGAGACTGCAAGCTTGTCACTCTGTTTCCGATTTCTATGCAGCATCTGAGTGATGCCAGATAGTGATGCTCCAATCTCAAAAGTATCAAAAAATGTATTGGACAAAGACAAGGTTGTGTATACGACTTAGCACATGAATACATCGGCTGTGGTTGTTATCAATGTTTAATAGTAGAGGTTACCGACTCTTAAACACAAGTTGTGAGAGCAAATGAAAATGCTGGAAAGAAAGCTGGTAATCACATGTTGAGAGAAATGCGGTTTATGTAGGTAGTCGGTGGCTGTGCGGCACAGCTCAACAGTAAGAACAGCCTCTTACCTTCCCCATGTTCAGCTCCTCGTAGGGGTCGGGGAACCCAGTAAACTCTCTCGGACTTCCATACAAATTCACGTAGCAAGGTCCGAAGGTCGGGAGGAATCCCAAACTGTCGTCCACTAGGATCAAAGGACACAAAATTAATTTCTCGACCACAGTATAGACGTAGATCGACCGCTCCAGAGGTTTCTCTGCCACATCTCAGAGGACCAGTAACTCTCCCAGACTCTCTGCCAGCATGTAGCTCCCGCCCCTGCCCTATAATGACTGTGTCACTGTTGTCCATTATACATAACATTCAATTAATAGTATTTTTACACACAAGTTCTCAGGACAGAATAATGAAGACTGTCAAGGTTTGTTTACATACAGAAGCCGTATCTATATTTAATGTCAACTCTTGTTCACCTACTGGCACTCAGTGTCCTGCAGAGGGCGCACCTAACAATAAGAGAAACTTGTGACTCTCCGACCCCGGTGGAACCTCACAAAGTGCCAGGATGCTCTGCCAACCAGCGGAAAAGTATTATGCCTATAGGTGTCCTGGGTTTTGGATTGTGCCCAGTACTGACACACACAAAACCTGAGAGTACTGCGCTACAATATAGCATGGCAATATATCCTTTCAAAAATCTAAGAGTGTACAGACAGGGGTGGCAGTGTTACTAAAGAGGTTCCGCCATTGGTCCATAGGCGTCAACATGAAACAGGAGGAACGATAAATGTGTGAGTCTTTCTGTGGGACCCCCTCTGCTGGTGGTAGAACCGTACGTGGATGGAGATCACAGAAGGCAGCACTGTCAGACATTCTCTTATCAATATTAGTACATCACATGTGGGCAGCACGGTGGCTCAGTGGTTAGCACTTCTGCCTCACAGCACTGGGGTCACGAGTTCGATTCCTGACCATGGTCTTATCTGTGTGGAGTTCGTATATTCTGCCTGTGTTTGCGTGGGTTTCCTCCGGGTCCTCTGGTTTCCTCCCACACTCCAAAAACATACTGGTAGGTTAATTGGCTGCTATTAAATTGCCCTTATTCTCTCTCTGTCTGTGTGTGTGTATGTTAGGGGATTTAGACTGTAAGCCCCAATGGGGCAGGGCTTGATGTGAATGAGTTCTCTGTACAGCGCTGCGGATTTAGTGGCGCTATATAAATAAATAGATGATGATGATGATTGTATCACTTCATACACCCGTGTGGCCAAACTAGGCAGTAATCCCACCAGCTAGACACCATAAGGAGTAGTCCTTGGGGCCAATTGCTTACATTTACCTGTAATCTACAATAACCCATTGAGTGCAAGCTCTAGGGCTGAGTACGTCTTATTAGAACCCAGCAGGGACTGAACGATGCATTTTCCAGCATACACTAATTTGAACCACTGATTTTTTTTTTCTCAGTTTAAAGCGTTTTCACTTTCATCTACACACATTGGGGGGAGATTTGTGAACACTGGTCCACAAGAAAAAAGCTGCATATCAGATATCAACCAACGAAACGTTCCCTTCATTTTCTAATATGTGCTAGGAAAACATCAGATAGAATATCATTGGTTGCTATGAGTTACAGCACCTTTCTGGCACCATCCCCTGTGCTCCTGAAATATTCATCCTACAAGTTATCAGTTAAGTCCTCGTGACTCTGTTGATGACCCTGGAAACCGAAACGGGTTTTGGAAGGGGTACCTGGAAGAATGACTGATAGGGCAGGTCAAGCCTAGAAACATAACTGCCAGCACTCAAGAGAACGAGACTCCCATTATCACAGAAACAATGCAGAAATGATACAGTGAATTAGGAATCACTTTCACTCATGCATGGAGGAATGTGACTGCAGTACTAGTGTCGTGCTTTGCACCAAAACAGGTTTTTAAAATATGCAAAAGGTAGAACTTAAGTGACCTTTGCTTCAGGATACAAATCACAAGAGCTAAAAGCCGCCAATTTACAAATGTGCAAAAGAAAAAATAAGATATTAAGGGTGAGAGTTCTCACTGTGCCCAGCTAGTGACAGCTCATTAGCAGAAGAACATAGACTTTTCAAAGTCTCTTCTCTGTGTCTGGAACAAACTCTCCGCTCATATCGTTACCTCACTTGGACACTGGCATCTAATCAGCAACGTGGCTAGAGGTGAACACGTATTAAACATTGTTATTCATTATAATTACTGAGGATCCATAACAAAATTTTTTTTACTTGACGTACAATTAAATACCGAAGACTTTCCCGCTGTCTCATCTGAAGCACAAAGAAACAACTATTGGTTAGAAAGGATTGCAATGAGAACATTGTCAGACAGTCTTATAAAGAAGAACGTTGGTAAAGATTAATAGATCACTGAATATTAGAAGATTAATTATGTGTTAACAGAACCTTATAAATGGATTAAATCAGTTACAATGAATCAATTGCACAACACAGGGTTAAGTAGCTGGAAAACATGGGGAGTGTGTCATTGATCACAGCCTCTGACGTATATTCGAAGACCTGTGCGGTATATATTCAGATGCCTGTCACTCAAAGTACTCTGACAGAAACTTTTGAATGCTTAAGATTGTTTAATCAGAAGTGAATAGAATAGCAATGTATATACCAACCCGTTACAATCATATTTAACACTTTAGCTACCAGGGGAGACCCAAATGCGTGAATTTAATATAATTCTCTAGAAATCAACCTTGGGTTTGAGGGAGGATGAAATTATTCAATATTTGAAAGTTTTTGAAGAACGATAATTGGAATGTAATAGTGGGAGGAAGAAAACAGACAGGAGAACTAGTGACAGTACGGAAGGCGAATACACGTGAAGAGAGGTGTGACAGGACGACACTCCATAGATCAGAAACAGTCATGCAAGCCGGTTATTCATGCACTGCATGCAAGGGTTAATACTGAACGTGAGGAGCTCAGGAATCTCAGGTAAATGGCCCCATATAATCTGGTATCATTATTTGTCTACTTCCCGGTATATACTCTCTAGATGAGACATGATCACTTTCCAGTACAAGACTCAGCAAACAGTGATAGCAGGGTGGTAAGGAATGCTGGAACTTGTAGTCCCACAGCACCCAGAGTACTACTGGTTTTGCTTCCTGAGAAATGACTGTCATACGCTCTTCCATAACCAAGCAGTAGAACCTGACAACTAATCTCTGTCATTTTACCATCTCTACTTTGGACTGGTCCAACAATTAACGAGAGTACTCCCATTGCTGAGAGTTCTGCCAGTGAAGACCTATTACCAATGTGTAAATGATATTATTTCATGGTGGGCCGTGGTCTTTTCTCGTCGGTGACCATGTTTACTCACAGAATAAAATGACAATGTGACAAGATAAATACAGACGGATGTATCTCCCTGTATTGTATTGAGTTAGGGCCATGTGCACACAGGAGCTTAGTTATTAGAACAAACACTTTTTTTACCAATCTGTTTATTATATATATAAACATTGCTTTTTATTGGGATTTTCCTAAAGTATGATGTATGATGTGTTTTTTCGATGCAGTTTTGTTGCATATAAGTATAAGGAGGTTTTTAAACCTGACAAAAGAAAAAATACGAAAAGTTGGATGAAAAATGTCTCAACAAAAAGCAAATAAACACCAATGTACACAGACCCTTAGTCTGTGCTACTTAACCGTACTAATCTCCATTCTGTCACTCTGTGGGGGTCACTACAATGGGGATGAGAATTACACAACTCCGCACTGCTCCCAATCTCTCCTACTGTGATGCAGCTGGGCCCCTAGACTCACGTATTTGGGGCCACTCTGCACTGACTAAACCGACCGTAGGCTTCTGACTGGACAAGTCCTGACACCAACCAATCTGAAGCTGGCTGATATTTCTACCAGCATGTCAGAACTGCATTCTCAGTGATGTCACTGGTTCCTAGTGACTGGATAGGCTGCATTCTCAGTGATGTGACTGATTCCTAGTGAATGGATAGGCTGCACTCTCAGTGATGTCACTGGTTCCTAGTGACTGGATAGGCTGCACTCTCAGTGATGTCACTGGTTCCTAGTTACTGGATAGGCTGCATTCTCAGTGATGTGACTGGTTCCTAGTGACTGGATAGGCTGCATTCTCAGTGATGTGACTGGTTCCTAGTGAATGGATAGGCTGCACTCTCAGTGATGTCACTGGTTCCTAGTGACTGGATAGGCTGCACTCTCAGTGATGTCACTGGCTCCTAGTGACTGGATAGGCTGCATTCTCAGTGATGTGACTGGTTCCTAGTGAATGGATAAGCTGCATTCTCAGTGATGTGACTGGTTCCTAGTGAATGGATAGGCTGCACTCTCAGTGATGTCACTGGTTCCTAGTGACTGGATAGGCTGCACTCTCAGTGATGTCACTGGCTGCTAGTGACTGAATAGGCTGCACTCTCAGTGATGTCACTGGTTCCTAGTGACTGGATAGGCTGCACTCTCAGTGATGTCACTGGTTCCTAGTGACTGGATAAGCCACACTCTCAGTGATGTCACTGGTTCCTAGTGACTGGATAGGCTGCACTCTCAGTGATGTCACTGGCTCCTAGTGACTGGATAAGCCACACTCTCAGTGATGTCACTGGTTCCTAGTGACTGGATAGGCTGCACTCTCAGTGATGTCACTGGTTCCTAGTGACTGGATAAGCCGCACTCTCAGTGATGTCACTGGTTCCTAGTGACTGGATAGGCTGCACTCTCAGTGATGTCACTGGCTCCTAGTGACTGGATAGGCTGCACTCTCAGTGATGTCACTGGTTCCTAGTGACTGGATAGGCTGCACTCTCAGTGATGTCACTGGTTCCTAGTGACTGGATAGGCTGCACTCTCAGTGATGTCACTGGTTCCTAGTGACTGGATAGGCTGCACTCTCAGTGATGTCACTGGTTCCTAGTGACTGGATAGGCTGCACTCTCAGTGATGTCACTGGTTCCTAGTGACTGGATAGGCTGCACTCTCAGTGATGTCACTGGTTCCTAGTGACTGGATAGGCTGCACTCTCAGTGATGTCACTGGCTCCTAGTGACTGGATAAGCCACACTCTCAGTGATGTCACTGGTTCCTAGTGACTGGATAAGCCACACTCTCAGTGATGTCACTGGTTCCTAGTGACTGGATAGGCTGCATTCTCAGTGATGTCACTGGTTCCTAGTGACTGGATAGGCTGCACTCTCAGTGATGTCACTGGTTCCTAGTGACTGGATAGGCTGCACTCTCAGTGATGTCACTGGTTCCTAGTGACTGGATAGGCTGCACTCTCAGTGATGTCACTGGTTCCTAGTGACTGGATAGGCTGCACTCTCAGTGATGTCACTGGTTCCTAGTGACTGGATAGGCTGCACTCTCAGTGATGTCACTGGCTCCTGGTGACTGGATAAGCCATACTCTCAGTGATGTCACTGGTTCCTAGTGACTGGATAGGCTGCATTCTCAGTGATGTCACTGGCTCCTAGTGACTGGATAAGCTGCACTCTCAGTGATGTCACTGGCTCCTAGTGACTGGATAAGCCACACTCTCAGTGATGTCACTGGCTCCTAGTGACTGGATAGGCTGCATTCTCAGTGATGTCACTGGCTCCTAGTGACTGGATAGGCTGCACTCTCAGTGATGTCACTGGTTCCTAGTGACTGGATAAGCCACACTCTCAGTGATGTCACTGGTTCCTAGTGACTGGATAGGCTGCATTCTCAGTGATGTCACTGGTTCCTAGTGACTGGATAGGCTGCACTCTCAGTGATGTCACTGGTTCCTAGTGACTGGATAGGCTGCACTCTCAGTGATGTCACTGGTTCCTAGTGTCTGGATAGGCTGCACTCTCAGTGATGTCACTGGCTCCTAGTGACTGGATAAGCTGCACTCTCAGTGATGTCACTGGTTCCTAGTGACTGGATAGGCTGCACTCTCAGTGATGTCACTGGCTCCTAGTGACTGGATAAGCCACACTCTCAGTGATGTCACTGGTTCCTAGTGACTGGATAGGCTGCACTCTCAGTGATGTCACTGGTTCCTAGTGACTGGATAGGCTGCACTCTCAGTGATGTCACTGGCTCCTAGTGACTGGATAAGCTGCACTCTCAGTGATGTCACTGGTTCCTAGTGACTGGATAGGCTGCACTCTCAGTGATGTCACTGGTTCCTAGTGACTGGATAAGCCACACTCTCAGTGATGTCACTGGCTCCTAGTGACTGGATAGGCTGCACTCTCAGTGATGTCACTGGTTCCTAGTGACTGGATAGGCTGCACTCTCAGTGATGTCACTGGTTCCTAGTGAATGGATAGGCTGCACTCTCAGTGATGTCACTGGTTCCTAGTGACTGGATAGGCTGTACTCTCAGTGATGTCACTGGCTCCTAGTGACTGGATAAGCTGCACTCTCAGTGATGTCACTGGTTCCTAGTGACTGGATAGGCTGCACTCTCAGTGATGTCACTGGCTCCTAGTGACTGGATAAGCCACACTCTCAGTGATGTCACTGGTTCCTAGTGACTGGATAGGCTGCACTCTCAGTGATGTCACTGGTTCCTAGTGACTGGATAGGCTGCACTCTCAGTGATGTCACTGGCTCCTAGTGACTGGATAAGCTGCACTCTCAGTGATGTCACTGGTTCCTAGTGACTGGATAGGCTGCACTCTCAGTGATGTCACTGGCTCCTAGTGACTGGATAAGCCACACTCTCAGTGATGTCACTGGCTCCTAGTGACTGGATAGGCTGCACTCTCAGTGATGTCACTGGTTCCTAGTGACTGGATAGGCTGCACTCTCAGAGATGTCACTGGTTCCTAGTGACTGGATAGGCTGCACTCTCAGTGATGTCACTGGCTCCTAGTGACTGGATAGGCTGCAGTCTCAGTGATGTCACTGGTTCCTAGTGACTGGATAGGCTGCAGTCTCAGTGATGTCACTGGTTCCTAGTGACTGGATAGGCTGCACTCTCAGTGATGTCACTGGTTCCTAGTGACTGGATAGGCTGCACTCTCAGAGATGTCACTGGTTCCTAGTGACTGGATAGGCTGCACTCTCAGTGGTGTCACTGGCTCCTAGTGACTGGATAGGCTGCACTCTCAGAGATGTCACTGGTTCCTAGTGACTGGATAGGCTGCACTCTCAGAGATGTCACTGGCTACTAGAGATCTAATTCAGCTACTGACAAAAGGTGCTTTAAGTGTGGTGACATTTACTAGGATAAGGCGGCATTCATTAAAGAGGAAGATAAAATATTGATTGGTAAATTGACTTGATAAAATTGAGTCTAAAGAACTAAAACTCACTTTACACTTTTCATTCTTAGGGGCTGATCAATTTGGCCAAATTATTCGAGGAATAAGGCCGCCTGCGCACTATTACCGCTATTGCGGTAAATGTGCGCAGTTTTACCGTTACTACGGTAATTTTAGCGCAGATTTTTGCTTGCAGCACTCGGGGCCGTGAGCAAACATCCAGGTTAAAACTACCGTATAAATAGTAATACAATTAGTGCCGCGTAATTCCTAACATGGCCGACTTGAATCGACCCCTTATAGTTTTCATATTGCTGATATTACTTACAAACATCTGTAGGATCGATTCCAAGAGGTGGCCCTAGGGCCACATGTGGCCCTTTGGTACTTTTTCTTTGGCTCCAGCACTTTTATTAGACTAAAAGTAACGTGTGGCCCTTCTGAAGGTTAGAGGGCCACACATGAGGCTGCCCACTACTGCTCTATACAGTGATACATTACAGGATCCCTCATCTCACAGGCCCTGGTATAACGTATATTACACACATCTATATCGTCCTCCTCTTATACACAGAGAAGGGTCTGAGCTGTAACAGCTGAAATAAAATCAGTAGGAGCGGAAGTTATTTTTCATTTCTCAACATAAATGAGTAAAGAATTAAAGGTTTGTTAATCTCCATGACGATATTATTTAACTGCCTGCGGTAATGTCTCCTTACACGCCTCACTGAACCCTACTGTCCAGAGACACCAATGTAAGTATAACGTGTGGTTACAACACACATGAGCTGCAGGCAGTAAAGTCTGACACCAACAGAACCCGGCACCGTGCGGTTTAGAGGCTTCACCAAGACGCAGCCATTAAGACACCCCTATATCACAACCAGAGGCAAAGAAAACTGGGGGGCACTTACCTTCCAGCTCACCCCCGGGAGCGGAGATCTTCGACATGTTCAGGTAAGTGGTGCCGATGACGTCATTGTGGGTCAGGCGATCCCTGAAGGGAGAAACACCGGAATAAGGAGGGAAAGAACCAGCTAACGGGCTACTGCTCCTAATGGTGTTACAGATCACCAGGGCCACAGGGACACACAGGGCCGAGGTGACTTCTAATATCTGTATTACGGTGCAGCAGGGATGTGTTGTTCCAAGTTCTCTTAATGAACCCTGAAGCTATGACATCAGAACTCACTGATAATGAGCGATGACATCAGCACTGGTCATACAGGCATCATTGTACATATATTAACATCACTTTTATATTTTGACATTATTTTCGTATCGTGGTTATTGTTTCCGGTCCCATTTCAGAGCTGCAGGATCCAGAAAAGGGGCGAGAATTCCTAGGGTGTTTGGGGCGACTCATGTCACCCGCTCTGTTCTAGGGGTTAATTTAGTGACGTCCATACGTCAATTATTTTATTGTGCATAATATACACATTTCTGTACTGTGTGTGCGCCATAAATATCCATACGCCCATAAACAGGTTTTTATGTATCGTTGACTTGTACTCCTGGAAAGACTAAACTGGCGCAGGCAGAGTACGTTTAGGGTGACTTTAAATAATCAGAGGTGGAAGGACCCCAGGGTCCTCTTCTAGGTGGTGTATCTCTTGTAGCCGGAGAGCAGGCTCAGCGATACCCAATGATGAGGAGGAATTTCAGCAGCACTTCAGCCGCTCCTGATTGGCTGATTGCTTATTGATACCTCCAGCTGATACTTAAATCATTAGCATTACAGCTACCAACATATACCAAGTGGCAGCCATCTATGAGCAATACTTAATCACCATTTCTATTTCAACTATGGCAGGAAATAAGATTCCCAGATGTTTGTATTTAATGACATCTTATATTAAAAATTTGACCTTCATATTTATTAATAACCGTTAAGACACTATTCTCTCTTATGTATACGACACTTAATTACATTATTATATTCTGCACAATAAAGGTAATGTGACTTCAACATTCACTGCTAACCGCTAACACTGCCAACCCGGATCTCTTCCTGGGGCGTAAGTATACCCCCCTGCGCGGCTGGCGCACATGCTACTCTGCACGAGCGGGAGGCGCTTTAATATGTTTTCTATATACGTAGGAACGTGTCCTCTTTTAAAGCTCCCTAGTGACGGGACGCTCACCGGCTGATAATCATAGTAATCACTGTACAAATATTCATCCACCCAGAGTTTATGTCAACTATAAGGGCCCAGGGAAATGCATTGATTAGATTATAAGTCGCTATATACATCAAACAGCGTTCTGAGCAGTAAAGGTAAACCTGTATAAAGATACAGAAATGTTGACAGTAGTTGACACCACTTGGAAAACGCATCATCTCTATCGGAATACAGATGTACCCAACGTGCGCACGGTTCTACACACCATATTATCCTGCTCCTGTGCCGTATATGTCATTTTCTGGCGTTTAATTCTAATACCCTCCTCCCCTTGTAGCTCATAGTATCTGCTCGATCACGGGGGCCAACCCTGATCATGTAGTTAGCAGCGCATGTTGCCAAATTCCTCTTCTTTTATTCACATTTTTAATGGTAAAGAAATCAGCCGTGCATTAAACGTAACAAGCTGAGACGCTTCTTGGAACTAAACAGGCAAATAGCACCTAAATTATAGACTATTACCTTACATAAATTACACACTAATAATAGACTCTAATAATCGCACACAAAAAAAGGCTTTGAAGAAAAATAAAACGCAGCGCTTGACATATATATATATAAAAAAAGTACAATTTCACATTTTGGCTTTAAAGTCCCCAGTGATTTATATATTGTATATAATTTGGGTCTTTGAGACTAAATTTGGAAATAAAACAAGGTATCTAAAAATAAACAGAGGTCTGTGTGATTCCTTCTGACTAAAGTGGTCTACCACATGTCCTACAACTGGTGCGTACCCAGCCCTGCGCTGTTATAAATAGCTGCATATTAATCACTGTAGGGGGAAGGTGTGATAAGTGTTTATAGCCAGATGTACGTCGTAGGATGGGGTAATGGGGTACGGCTCCCAGAGAAATGTCTTATTCTACAAAGTGACAGATCCCTGATTCACATACACTCAGATGTAATCTGGTACATATCGCACCACTGTCAGTATCAGACCAAGGTGTTGGTTTAATATACTTCTCATTATTATACATTGATCTTATAACCTTGTATCTCAAGTGTGATAATTCTATGTCTGTGTAAATGGATGGTTACAGAAGAGAGAACATAGACCAGACCTCAGTCATACATCCAGGATTGATCAATATTAATAAACTAAAGAAGAATAACCCGGACTGGAGAGCTGGTACCTGGTGCGGGGGGGATGTAGAGTAACTTACCAGTCTGTCAGCCGCACTCTCATCTTCTCACACATAGACGGGAACTAGGAGGAGGAACGACACCGTCACAATCATAGTTATATAAGATTGTTACTCCTAAAGTAATATGTGATTGTTACTCCCAGACACATAGATATATGTGATTGTTACCCGCAGACACAGTTATAGGTGATTGTTACTAACAGACAAAGTTATAGGTGATTGTTACACCCAGACACATAATTATATGTGATTATTACTCCCAGACACAGTTATATGTGATTGTTACTCCCAAAGTAATATGTGATTGTTACTCCCAGACACATAGATATATGTGATTGTTACTCCCAGGCAGTTATAGGTGATTGTTACTCTCAGACACAGATATATGTGATTGTTACTCCCAGACACAAATATATATGTGTTTGTTACTCCCAAAGTAATATGTGATTGTTACTCTCAGGCAGTTATAGGTGATTGTTACTCCCAGATACAGATACATGTGATTGTTACACCCAAAGTAATATGTGATTGTTACTCCCAGGCAGTTATAGGTGATTGTTACTCCCAGACACAGATATATGTGTTTGCTACTCCCAGACACAGATATATGTGATTGTTACTTCCAGACAAAGTTATATGTGATTATTACTCCCAGACAGTTATATGTGATTGTTACTCCCAGACACAGTTATAGGTGATTGTTACTAACAGACACATAATTATGTGATTGTTACTCCCAGGCAGTTATAGGTGATTGTTACTCCCAGATACAGATACATGTGATTGTTACACCCGAAGTAATATGTGATTGCTACTCCCAGACACATAAATATATGTGATTGTTACTCCCAGGCAGTTATAGGTGATTGTTACTCCCAGACACAGATATATGTGATTGTTACTCCCAAAGTAATATGTGATTGTTACTCCCAGACACATAGATATATGTGATTGTTACTCCCAGGCAGTTATAGGTGATTGTTACTCCCAGAAACAGATATATGTGATTGTTACTCCCAGGCAGTTATAGGTGATTGTTACTAACAGACAAAGTTATAGGTGATTGTTACACCCAGACACATAATTATATGTGATTATTACTCCCAGACACAGTTATATGTGATTGTTACTCCCAAAGTAATATGTGATTGTTACTCCCAGACACATAGATATATGTGATTGTTACTCACAGGCAGTTATAGGTGATTGTTACTCCCAGACACAGATATATGTGATTGTTACTCCCAGGCAGTTATAGGTGATTGTTACTCCCAGATACAGATACATGTGATTGTTACACCCAAAGTAATATGTGATTGCTACTCCCAGACACATAAATATATGTGATTGTTACTCCCAGGCAGTTATAGGTGATTGTTACTCCCAGACACAGATATATGTGATTGTTACTCCCAAAGTAATATGTGATCGTTACTCCCAGACACATAGATATATGTGATTCTTACTCCCAGGCAGTTATAGGTGATTGTTACTCCCAGACACAGATATATGTGATTGTTACTCCCAGGCAGTTATAGGTAATTGTTACTCCCAGATACAGATCCATGTGATTGTTACACCCAAACTAATATGTGATTGTTACTCCCAGACACAGTTATAGGTGATTGTTACTCCCAGGCAGTTATAGGTGATTGTTACTAACAGACAAAGTTATAGGTGATTGTTACTTACAAACACAGTTATAGGTGATTGTTACTCCCAGACACATAATTATATGTGATTATTACTCCCAGACACAGTTATATGTGTTTGTTACTCCCAAAGTAATATGTGATTGTTACTCCCAGGCAGTTATAGGTGATTGTTACTCCCAGATACAGATACATGTGATTGTTACACCCAAAGTAATATGTGATTGTTACTCCCAGACACATAAATATATGTGATTGTTACTCCCAGGCAGTTATAGGTGATTGTTACTCCCAGACACAGATATATGTGTTTGTTACTCCCAGACACAGATATATGTGATTGTTATTTCCAGACAAAGTTATATGTGATTATTACTCCCAGACAGTTATATGTGATTGTTACTCCCAGGCAGTTATAGGTGATTGTTACTCCCAGACACAGATATATGTGATTGTTACTCCCAGGCAGTTATAGGTGATTGTTACTCCCGGACTCAGATATATGTGATTGTTACTCCCAGACACAGATATATGTGATTGTTACTCCCAAACACAGTTATAGGTGATTGTTACTTCCAGACAAAGTTATATGTGATTATTACTCCCACACACAGTTATAGGTGATTGTTACTCCCAGACTCAGATATATGTGATTGTTACTCCCAGACACAGATATATGTGATTGTTACTCCCAGACAAAGTTATCGGGGATTGCTACTCCTAGACACAGTTATTGTTGATTGTTGCTCCCAGACACAGTTATTAGTGATATTGTTACTCCCAGACTCAGATATATGTGATTGTTACTCCCAGACACAGATATATGTGATTGTTACTCCCAGACAAAGTTATCGGGGATTGCTACTCCTAGACACAGTTATTGTTGATTGTTGCTCCCAGACACAGTTATTAGTGATATTGTTACTCCCAGACACATAATTATATGTGATTGTTACTCCCCACAGACACAGTTATACTCACAACCCACAGACACAGCTTTATGTTAGTTAAACTGACATTTATGGGTTAATCTGTGTCACACTCACCCGGATGGGTAACGTGATGCTTTGGTTCCACTGTGGGTTTGCATTTTTCTCCAATATCTTACTGCAAAGCTGCAATAAAAACAGACACTTAAGACCTTGGATCCTACATGGAATGGATCTGTCGTCTATTTCATATATCCAATTCAGAAGACCGCAGTACATGAGGCAATGTATGACAATTCCAGGGACACAGTAAGCGTAGTTCAGAGGTCAGGGATCATGGAGGTGATAGGTTTAGGATGTTGTGTTGGAGAGGATCCTTCTGTACGTTCATACTGAGATCCCTACATCCAGGAGGTCCTAATGATTCCCTTTAGTAATCTTTAGTAATACCGCTGTAGTGACGCCATATGGCTGGGCTAGATCATTGTTATTGATGTCAATCTTATAAAACAATTGCTAAATAAATATAATGAAAACAATGACTTTGGGACTGAGTCATTAAGAAAAGTAAGGCAAAAAAAGGAGTAAATATTCTCCTGGGCAAACCATGTTACAATACAAGGGGTGCAAATTAATTTATTATTTTGCACATAAGTTAAATAATGGCTGTTTGTTTTTTCATGTAGCATATAAATACGTGATAGCTTTATTTTTACACTGAAATGTAAAGTTGATATAGGACATACTCTACCCCAACTATAAATCTGTCCACACATTTTAAATTGACCTCCCCGTTAAATGCAACATGGTTTTGCCCAGGTGCAAACTTACTCCTTTTTCATGCTTCGCTCTCCTTAATGACTCAGGCCCTTTATATATATATATTTAGTGTTAACATTAGAAATCTAACAACAGGAATATACTGGCTTATCTTAAATGTTAACACATCTATTACATTTTTATTTGGCTGTTTTTACTGTGGCTACCAATGTGTACATTTTACTATTAATCGTTTTGCTGCACATGACCACAGAGTTTGCTTAGAGCAGGAGAGCTTGTAACCTAATAGCTTCACAAATGTGGACTATCTTATTTCATGATCTAAGTTGGACTCCTATTGGTCACCATGACATGCAAAAGAACATTAGAGATCCCTTAAGTGTACTCTTTGAAAATATCTCTCTGCGTGGCGAAACGCGTTAGGAATCCGGGCGAGCACAAGGATCATTTCACGTTAGCCGGTTGACTGTACCTGGATTCTTCAAGGAGGAGGCCATAGGTGAAAGAAAGATTTATATAATTTTTATAATTTTTTATCCAATACCAAAAGGATTATACACTCAGAAGCTGCTGTGGAAAGGAGCCACCACAAAATGGAGATAAATACCTATATGCCTATCGTGGATCATACAGAGGTCTGACAGCGCTGGTGAGATCAATACCAGCTAATCACTCCGTTATCTGGGTCTCCTATCGACACCACAGGACTCTAAAGCAGCTTTTCCTATGGAACAAAAAAACCTATTCAGGAGGTGCGTTTATTATGGCGTGGAAACATTGTTCCCCGCTAACATGGTTCAGAGTGCATAATACTATAATACTATATTAGCCAGGTGGATATTGCTCTTACATATTATATATAGACTGTTGAATTAAGAGGTGGTATTAGTGCAATTTTAATTTTTGCTTTTATATACTTTAATTTTTTGTATGTTTTTATTAAATGTTCCGTTTATTGCCAGTACGGCCCTGTTGTGTTGTTGCTGTTGTTGTTTCTTCCCCCAAATCAATTCATAAATTACTCAGCGCAGGGTTTGAGATTTTCCTACACAGTGGTCAGGGATAAAGAAAATTACGACGTATATATGGAAAAAAAAGTGAAGTCTTTGTCAGGGTGGAGGCACTTCTACTGAGCGCAAGGAAAGTGTGAGAAGAGTGAAAAAGTATAGTAGTAAAAACATTTGTATTAAACAGTCAAAGTGCAAAGAGAAGGAAACCAACGTTGGTTCTCAAAAGAGGAAGCAAAAAACTTTTATGGGGCTCTTGTTGAGGGAGACAAAGTTACAGCAAATTATCTTCATACTTAGAACTTAATTTTGCTCAGTATTCACAGCAGAAGGAGAATGGAACAGAACACAACTACGTAGAGAGAACGTTTATAAAAAGTCAAAGACAAATCCACTTACAGAGGAGAAGGTCCTTACATAGCTCTAAAAGTGGACAAATATACGGGGCCAGGTGGGACACGTTATGGGATGTAATTATTCACCAGTCACTGTGGACAGTGGTAGTTGCCAAGGACTGGAAGAGAGCAGGTGAGTCCATAAGTGGAAGTGGAGACGAGGCTTTAACTACAGACCAGTGAGCCTGACACCGAGCAGTGAGCCTGACACAGAGTAGTGAGCCTGACACCGAGCAGTGAGCCTGACACCGAGCAGTGAGTCTGACACCGAGCAGTGAGCCTGACACCGAGCAGTGAGCCTGACACCGAGCAGTGAGCCTGACACCGAGCAATGAGCCTGACACCGACCTGTGAGCCTGACACCGACCAGTGAGCCTGACACCGACCAGTGAGCCTGACACCGACCTGTGAGCATCATCATCACCATTAATTTATATAGCGCCACTAATTCTGCAGCGCTGTACAGAGAACTCACTCACATTAGTCCCTGCTCCATTAAAGCTTACAGTCTAAATTCCCTAACATACACACACATAGACCAAGAGAGACTAAGGGCAAATTTAATAGCAGCCAATTAACCTACTAGTATGTTTTTGGAGTGTGGGAGGAAACCAGAGCACCCAGAGGAAACCCACGCGAACACGGGGATAACATACAAACTCCACACGGACAAGGCCATGGTCGGGAATTGAACTCATGACCCCAGCGCTGTGAGGCAGAAGTGCCAATTAATATAGTTATATATAATTGCCCAAGCAGCATAGGTTTACTGGGGGGAAGATTGTGTCAAAGAAATCAGATTGACTGAGCCGTAGGTGCAGCTTATCAAGATTTCATCATCATCATCATCATCATTTATTTATATAGCGCCAGCAAATTCCGTAGTGCTGTACAATTGGGAACAAACATTAATAAAACAATACTGGGTAATACAGACAGACAGAGAGGTAAGAGGACCCTGCTCGCAGGCTTACAATCTATAGGACAGATCTGACCCCATCGCACATGGAAGACTGATAAATGGAATTAAAGAGATAATCAACCTTCTGGCCAGCGACACAAAGATAAATAAAATGATTGATGGTCTAAGGCAGACTACAGGGATGGTTTGTTTGACTTGGTTTTAGAAAATT
This sequence comes from Mixophyes australis, assembly GCA_036250195.1. Lineage (NCBI taxonomy): Eukaryota > Metazoa > Chordata > Amphibia > Anura > Limnodynastidae > Mixophyes > Mixophyes australis. The sequence goes on from JAVHZZ010000001.1 coordinate 491,397,165, forward strand.
TTAAATTTCTATTTTATAATAATTCCAACAAGAACATGTCAAGGTGTAAACAAGAAACAAAATAAAGGACACTTCACACAACAGGAATGACTTTGCATTGCACCCATGTTATTTTGATTTAAGGATATTATAAAATGGTACAATGGAAGCAGGAGGTGCGATGAAAATCGAAAACATAAAAATACCGGGGAGAATGACTGAAAGGGGTGCAGGAAAGTGTTAGGAAGTAGCGTATACAGTGTAAGGAGAGCTGTCCAAGGACATACGTGTGTAATATCTTTTCTAGTACTACATAGGAAGGGCATTAACAAGGCACAGGATGGAATCACACATCAGAGATGGACAGATTGCAGAACATGAGAACGTACACTACAACTGGGCGAAATCTGAGGACAATTACTTTAAAAGGGTAGTTAATAGTACAGGCTATGGAAGCCAGCTGAAGACGTATACACATCAGGTTACAGAGGACCAGGAGGGCAGAGTTTGGGGATTATTTACTAATTAGTATAAAAAGAAGCAGCAGAAAATGGGGATATAACATTATAGAATATCTCCCATTGTCAGGGTACAGAGAGGCTCTTATTACATAACCGGTGAGGGTCTGGTGAACACAAAGACCTAATCGCAGCAATGGTAAGAAACGCAGAATAAAAAGCAGCATCGCCACCTTCTGGTGAAGGCTATGATTGCATTTCTGGGAAGATGGTCTGATACAAGAGCTGGTCCTGGTGTTGGTTTATAAAAGGTGTCATATAATGACTGAGACTAAAATGAGAAAGAATCGTGTGAGAAAGAGGAAGACAGAGATATAGATAGAGAGGAAACAGGAGAATGTGAGAACTACAGTCATGGCCAAAAGTTTTGAGAATGACACAAATATTATTTTTCACAGTCTGCTGCCTCAGCTTTTATGATGGCAATTTGCATATACCCCAGAATATCATGAATTGCAATTAATTTCAATGTCCCTCTTTACCATGACAATAAACTTTATTCCAAAAACAACATGTCCACTACTTTTCAGCCATGCCACAAAAGGACCAGCTGACATCAGGTCAGTGATTCTGTCGTTAACAAAGCTTAGAGTGGATGGACAAACAAAAACCCACAAATTCTGACAAACTCCAAGCACTGATTAGACAAGAATAGGCGCCCATCAGTCAGTATGTGGCCCAGAAGTTGATTGACAGCTGCCAGGGCGAATTGCAGAGGTCTTCAAAAAGAAGGGTCAACACTGCAAATATTGACTCTTTGCATAAACTTAATGTAATTGTCAATAAAAGCCTTTGACACTTATGAAATGCTTGTAATATTACGTCAGTATACCATAGCAACATCTGACAAAAAGGTCTAAAAAAGTGAAGCATCAAACTTTGTGAAAACCAATACTTGTGTCATTCTATAAACTTTTGGCCATGACTGTACAGTTAGGACACCAAACACTGAGGACAAATCAACTCAGAAGGAAGAAAGGGGGAGTTATGTGTGTGGCCCAGCGCCGGTGCTAGGGTCCTTGGCGCACTAGGCACAGTGTGAAAATCGCCGCCCCCCCCTTTAAAAATCGCCCCCCCCCTTTAAAAATCACCGCTGCGCCTCCCTCCCCACCCCTCCCCATGTCTTTCTTTAACTTACCTGCATGAAGCTGCTCCTCTCTGCTCTGTCTTCTCCCCTCCACTCGCAGACACTGTCGGGCCGTGATGATGACATCATCACGGCCTGTCACTGTCAGTGAGCGGAGGGGAGAAGACAGAGCAGAGAGGAGCAGCTTCATGCAGGTAAGATTCAATAGCCCCTTCCTCCTCTCCTCCCCGTGGATTTCCGTTTTTTTTTTAATTTCGAGGCGCCCTGCAGGTCCCGGCGCCCTAGGCAATTGCCTAACCTTGCCTAATGGGACCGCCGGGCCTGGTGTGGCCAAATTCTTTTCATCATCAAAATGATCCACTATCTCCTTTGTTGGGCTTATTTTGTCAGCCTTGTCTTCTCGCTTTGTGCTTCTGCACCAAAGATCAGTGCTCTGTTTTCTGTTATAATTTCTATGCCCAATGAGCAGACCCCCCTGTACTCAATGCCAGGTGGAAGCACAGTTTACTTGTACATGTGTGCGGCCCTCAACTAAGACATTACGTAACTGAAGAGAACATCGGGCTGTATTAACTTTAACTATCATAATAACATCACATGAATTCTCAAATAAATAGTTATATAACCAGATTACGGTGGAAAAGGAAACTCTGTATGCCGGGTAGGGCACCGATGTATCCACTGATAACAATGGTGTTATAATATGGTCCTGACGAGCAATGTTCTGTACATTAGAGACTGTACAAAGAAGGGCAACTAAAATAGTGCATGGTCTATAGCACAAAGTTTACCTGGAAAGACTAAGATCTTAATAGTTTGGAGCAGAGAAGGGAACAGGGGGAGACAAGATAGAAACTTTCATATATATGAAGGGTTATAACAAGGTTAAGGAGGGAAACATTCTACAAAGGAAGAGAAGTATTAGAACACGAGGACATGTACTGACACTGGGGGGGAAGTAGGTTCAGAGGAAAAGCTACTTCGCTGAAAGCGTAGTGGATAAGTGGAATAACCTCCCATCAGAGGTGGTAGAGGATAATACAGTAGAACAATTTAAACATGCTTGGGATAGATATAAGGATATCCTTACAAAGAATAAAGGATCAAATAGGGTTTGAGGTTATTATAGGTTAAAAAATGGCAGACTAGATGGACCAAGCGTTTCTTATCTGCCGTCATGGGGGTGCAGGAGAAGGCTCGCTGGGCCTAAAAGTTTGGGAATGCTAGAAAATTTAAAATAAATATAAAATCATAAAAATTAAGGGTAGCATTAATCGTACATCACAATGCCTAATAAATAATAATTTCACTGGATACAATTTGCTGGATTAACTTCTGTCCCTTGAAATCGGACTTCTGCCTGAGATTACCTCTTGAAGACTCTGAACTGCACAGATTATTTCCATAGTTACAGCTGTGAGTAATGAAGGTCAGATATTCACTTATGTCAGCTATGCCATATTTCAGCAACAGTGTGTTTCTGAGCAGTAAGGAAGGGAACAGGCAATTTCAGGCAGAAATACTATTTCAACAATCAGGAGTTATACCAGTAAGTAGTATCCAGTGTAATGATTATCTTTAAGGGCACATCATTGTTGAGGACATATTAAGAATATACAGTTTTACCACAGAGTGGAAACCCTCACGCGTTTCACTTACCATTTTGCCTGCAAAACTGACTTCTACAAAAGGGTCCACCAGATTTTTCTTGTTGCTGTCAAATCCAAAGATCTGCTTGACGTTGTCTAGGACAGCATCATCCACTGAGGTATGAAAGAAAGAGCGGGGTGTTTCAGTAACCGGGCAAGGCTCGCCCAATGGAGAACAGAGATCTACGCAATGAGTCAACGATATAAACAACAGCCACGGCCACTCGTCCTGTTAATACTACTTACTCTGCGGCAGATCTTCAGCTCTGTAAACCCTGAGTATGAGATGAGCCCCTCGGAGAGACACCCCAGCCGGACGCAGTAAGTTCCCCTCAATATCTTCCTTGTCTTCTACGGGATCTTTCTTCTCTACCTGTACATAGACACAAAACCAATTACTCTGCCAATCACAGACTAAGAGGACTATTTATAGAATGCTGCGCTAAGCAGCACAAACTTTACAAATGACATCCCTACGTAACGCGCTTACATTTCACAGTGCATCAAACAGCAAAGGTCGATTTTGTCCATACAAAGACCGGCGTAAACAATCCGCGTAAACAACATCGTAAACAAAAATAAAATTTTAGGCAAAAAGTGCTTAACGTCCATTTCAACTGAATAAAGTGACATTTATATTTCACAGGAAGTAAAGTAACACAACCTTTGAAACACAAGCGCTAACTCAAGGAATCCCGTGAGTCCCGGTCAGAGGAGGTGTGCAGATTAGGCCTAATTCTCGGCCCTGATTTTAGTGTAATGGCTTTATACCAGTATAAACAGACTCAATATACAGCAGCTTTCACGTGTATGACTTGTCGGCATTAGAAATAGGCTATATAGACGTACGCTTCATTTTGTAAGGAATATCTCAGAAAAAAATGGTGATGCAGAAACAAAACATGGTGGACGTGGTATTAGGTTACAGAGTTCTATATCCCAGGAACAGGAATTGTATACTCACAGGACATTCGTCCCCGGGGCCCACCACGAACAGGCTGACCTTCAAATACCCTTTAGCACCAGCTGAGAAATCCTCGGGGTCAGAGAGGAGCAGCCACTTCCTCAGGAACGCGTGCTCTGAAAGAGACAGGGTCTCAGTGTCTGTCATAGGAACACTCCATATGGAGCAATATATGAATATAATGATGAAAGGAATATACAGGCAGCATAAACATAGAGCAACAGTTATCCCACAGAGACTTCTCCTGTTATGCCAGAGAGTTATCTATAGGAGCCTCTGCTAAGCTCTATGTCGAGGGATTCATTAGCATGAAGGGGGTTTCCATTTCGGCATGACCCCCTCTCTTTAATAACCTGATACCTGAAGAGAGGACTGGAGCCATGCTGGAGATTCAAGCTACCTGGATGGGAGGAGCCATCAGCTTGACCTCTGATTGGATGTCTACAAATCCTGTCCAATCACCTGCTGCATTCACTATAGACCTGCTGGTAGATCGGACGGAGATGTTCAGTCCACTTCTACAGCCTTGTCCAAACCCCCTTTCTAATACGTGGTCCCTGCTCTGAAACTGTGAAATACAGAGATTCTTCACAGAGCAGGTACGACAGGTTTATATAAACTACAGGAGTATTGTTCAAATGGGGATAACCCCTGTAAATAGGTCCAGTGTAATACGGTGTCTGGAACTCCCTCTGTATTTAAAAGCTGAACCACTGAGCAAGAGATTTGTATAATGAGGGATAATGTTTTGTAGAATAACGAGGAATTTGGAATTAATACAAAACCCAGGGACGGTTTAGTCACACGAGCTCAGATGACATATTGGGCTTGATTAGCTGATAAAAAGGATTATCTGTGATTCCCATTAAACTGAGTGACCCCTTCCTCAAAATTGTCTTTAAATATCTGACATTAGGGAGTGAGATGAGCTAGGACACCGGACAGTCAACTATTAACCAGTCATCTGCTCAAAGTGTACAAGTTGTCTCCAATTCCTGCCAAGGTACCAAGGCTCCGGAAAAATGGCTGCTGGTACCTGTCTATTATGGCCGGCTGATACACATCTGTAGTAATCTGCGTAAAATCGCTCTCTGCATGCCCAAAACCAGGCCATACGCCAGTGAACGCAGCAACGTCCAATTTATCTTTCAGCGCAAAGGACCCTAAATACAGCCTACGATTTCAAAGGGTGGAAAGGGGAGGGGACTGGGCGTATGGACGTAGTCAGTGTACAGTAAGGGGGTGCCAAGATGGAGCGCACGCAGCAGCGTCCGAATCAAGCTCTGGACATCTCTCTGTCGTACCACTTGCTCCAGCTACAGGTCAGGTGTAAGTGCTGATTACTAGTGATGACGGCTGTGTATGCAGCTACAACATGTGTTTGTAATCAGGAGCAACTGTAACAATGTATTTTATGTACTGTAGACATTAATAACATTCTAATAATTTATTGTATGGAAAGAAATAATTTTTTAGAAAAATACTTTTTTTATGTTTTGTCATCAATGACTATATTATTATTAATATTATTAACAGATGACATTATTGGAATTCTTTTTCTGTGCGTTCTTTTATAACTTTACATTACACATTTGTATTGGACGTATCCTGCAGTGTATTGTCTGTTAGAGCAGAGCGCACCTAGACCCGTATTCATCACCAGACGTATCTTTACAACCGCCCTTTGTTGAATACGATGTCCGTATTCCCAATTTAAGTGCGTTTTTTTAAAAAAAAAAGCAGAATACATCCATTTTGTGTGCCTTAATGAATCACACCCTCTGGGCCTGAGTCACGTTTCTGCCAGGTTTGAGCGTATTGCAGGCAAAATCACACTGCGTAAGCCCAGAACCGGGAGATACAGGCGTGAATGCAGCCCTGTCTTCTGAGTGCGGGGCCGCAATAGACACTTACTACAGCCTATGATTTCAGGGACGGAGAGGGGCGGGAGAGGGGCGTGTAGCCGTAATCATTTTACAGCAGTGGTGCGCCAATCTCAAGCGCACGCAGTTACGTCCGAATCAAGCTCTGGGCACCTCAAAGTTACTTGTTTTTCTGCCGTATATCTTGCTCCAGCTACAGGGACAGTCTAAGTCCTGATCAGTAGTGATGTCAGTATTGTATGCATGCTGTAACATGTGTCTGGAATCAAGAGCAACTGTTAAAATGTCCGTTATGTACAATGTGTATAAAATTATTTAAAAAAAATATCTAATTATCAATTTATAATCATAAATGACTATATTATTGACAGGTAACATTAATTGCTTCATATATTTTTTTCTGTGCATTCTTTTGAGATTTTGTATTCCACACAGGTATAGTACGTATCCTGCAGTGTCTTGGGCAGTAAAACTACACCCGTAGTCCTCACCGCACGTACCCTTAGATCTGTCTCTTGTAGACCTCGGGAGTACGGGGAGCCGAGTTACGTGGGGTTTAAACGCACGTTGCGATCAGTATACGTTCCATCATGACTCAGGCCCTCTGTGTGTAAGCTGGGAGACTGTGTGCTGTTCCTCAAAACAACGACAGATGGCGCTATTGCTGCACTATCACACAGCTCACACACACAGAGAGTCATTAAGGAAAGTAAAGCACCTTGGCAAAGCCATGTTGCATTTGAGGGGGAGGTAAATTTAAATGTGAGGACAGTTTTATAGTTGGGGTAGGGCATGTCCTAGATCAACTTTAAATTTAAGTGTAAACATAACATTCAGTTGTATTTCAGTTCAAATTCAGTATTTGTGAGCTACATGAAAAAACAGCCAGTATTTAGCTTATGTGCAAAATAATAACTATTTTGCACCCCTGGCATTGTAACATGGTTATGTACAGGAGAAAACTTACTCACTTTTTTTGCCTTACTCTCCTAAATGAATCAGGCCCAGAAAGTTTATATTATTATTATTATTATCATTTATTTGTTAGGCGCCACAAGGTTTCCGCAGCGCCGTACACAGTACAAACAGTAGACCATACAGGGTGACATAGTACAGAGCAAAAAACACAAAGTACCAATACATCAGGACTCCGGGCAGACATATGAGCGAAGATTGAGCAGAAGAACGGGTATGGAGACAGGAGGGGAGAGGGGCCCTGCTCGTACGAGCTCACATCCTAAGGGAGGGTGGACAAACGGGCACAAGAGGGAGCCATTAAAGTAAGGGGGAGAAAGGCGGGGCTGGTGGAGAGAGGGGAGAACGAGAGAAGGAGGTTAGCGAAGGAGCACCAAGGTAAGGGTTAAGTGGATGGTTGATAAGCTTTGAGGAACAGGTGAGTTTTAAGTGCCCGTTTGAAGGAGCACAGACTGGGTGAGAGACGGATGGAGCGGGGGAGGTCGTTCCAGTGGAGGGGAGCAGCACGGGAGAATAGGCTGGAATTAGAACTGAGATGGATTAAGCCAGAGGGGGAATAGAAGCTGAGGTTTGGTACATAACCATCGGCCTCACTAAAGGGTTAACAAAGCAGGACTGTGATGATTCTTATGTACAGGTCATAGAGGGGGCAGGGTCTAGGGGACAGACTATATAAGGACAAGGAGGAGTCAATTAGTTCTCTCGGGATCCAGACAAGCAGCCCTCTCACCCATCCCTGACTGCTGGATCCGCTGCTATTGTTGCCCGGGTTATAGTTCTTGGAGGAACACGGGTTCTGGTAACTAGTACGGGTCTAGCCCCGGAGGTATGATGAGCTACTTGGTGCGCGGGCTGAGGTGACTGTGCGCAGTGTGATAAACTATTACATTCTGTATAGTAGTGTAATCCCCTCGGCATACAGTCACCCAGGGGCAAACGCAGGATTTGTAGAGGGGGGTTTCCACGCTACGCTGCCAGTGGGCGTGACCAGCATGCATGGGGGCGTGGCTATAACTTTAGACAGTGCTTGGCTGCTCTCCAACTGTTCCTATCCCCATCATATACACGGGTCCAGCCACCTCAAGCATAAAGTGCCCCATGCTGGGAGGGGGTTTCCAGACACTAGGAAACGCCCCCTCGGTTTGCCTATGTCACCATATGCTTTGGTATTTGGGGTGAACAAGGGGCGATACTTTTATTGAACCCTATCCCTGAACATTCCCAGGGCGACACTTACTTGGTTCTCCGTAAATCATCCCAACATCCATCTGCATTGGGGAAAAGAGACGTTTGTGTGAGTAAGGAAACACTTCATGGAATAATATAACAATCTGCGTTATTTATCCCCTAGTTATGAGCTGCAGAATAAATGGACACCCAACGCGTTTCACTTTGCACAAACAAGACTATATATCTGCCTAGCGCACACACAGGGCCCTGCAAATAATCTGTGAGGTCATTTAAAGGATTGTGGGCACTTATGAAAAAAGTAAAATTACCTATAACCCACTATAACTTTAGGATCTTCCCCTTAACTAACTGCAGGGTTAGGAATTTACCTACAAGACTTCTCAGTATAATCTCATTCATGTCTGATGTAAGATATGAAGTACGTGGATATCATGTTTAATTCAAGTGTGGCCAATAATTTAAACATCTCGAGCTGCAGCAATAATTCTGGAAGGTTCAAATTGAGGGGCATGGGTGCACCTGATGATCACAAGATGGCTTTTCCGCTTTGGGGCTACAGTTCAGCAGTTTGGTAGATGAGACTCACTCTCTACTGTCCTCATTTCCAGACATTTAAAACAACCCTAAATACAAATCCCGGAGAGTTTAGCGCACTGCTAGGTTCTCTGTAGGACTTACGCGGAATTCTCCAACAACGGAAGCAGTTCTCATGGAGCGGGAGTCCAGGACCTGGAAAAAAGAAAATGTATTCAGATAAGTGCATGTGAGGTCAAGATGGATGGGAGCGAGTAACTGGTTATAGGGTAACACCAACATGAGCGTCTGTCACACGCCGCTCCCTTAATCAGGTCCCGGCTCTGTGACTTTCCCTTTAAGAACCATGATTCTGCTTGCTTCTGCTTCAGACCTTACTTTCACAGGTGTTCCCAGCTACTGTGATCTGGACCACTCCCTAAACCTTATTGGTCCTGGAGCACTATATGAACCTCCCAAGGTTATGGGCTTATTGCCTGATCTTCGTGTTACTCAGTCTACCTTGGTGTAGGCTAAATCTCCTTCTGCTGTTACCTGTGTGCTGGACTTCTACATCTACAACCACCATACCTGGTACTTGTAGTTCCACACTGCTTACTGAATCTCCTACTGCTGTTACCTGTGTACTGGACTTCTACATCTACAACCATCATACCTGGTACTTGTAGTTCCACACTGCTTACTGAATCTCCTACTGCTGTTACCTGTGTACTGGACTTCTACAACCACCATACCTGGTACTTGTAGTTCCACACTGCTTACTGAATCTCCTACTGCTGTTACCTGTGTACTGGACTTCTACATCTACAACCACCATACCTGGTACTTGTAGTTCCACACTGCTTACTGAATCTCCTACTGCTGTTACCTGTGTGCTGGACTTCTACATCTAAAAACCACCATACCTGGTACTTGTAGTTCCACACTGCTTACTGAATCTCCTACGGCTGTTACCTGTGTGCTGGACTTCTACATCTACAAACCATCATACCTGGTACTTGTAGTTCCACACTGCTTACTGAATCTCCTACTGCTGTTACCTGTGTACTGGACTTCTACATCTACAACCATCATACCTGGTACTTGTAGTTCCACGCTGCTTACTGAATCTCCTACTGCTGTTACCTGTGTGCTGGACTTCTACATCTACAACCACCATACCTGGTACTTGTAGTTCCACACTGCTTACTGAATCTCCTACTGCTGTTACCTGTGTACTGGACTTCTACATCTACAACCACCATACCTGGTACTTGTAGTTCCACACTGCTTACTGAATCTCCTACTGCTGTTACCTGTGTACTGGACTTCTACATCTACAACCTCCATACCTGGTACTTGTAGTTCCACACTGCTTACTGAATCTCCTACGGCTGTTACCTGTGTACTGGACTTCTACATCTACAGCCACCATACCTGGTACTTGTAGTTCCACGCTGCTTACTGAATCTCCTACTGCTGTTACCTGTGTACTGGACTTCTACATCTACAACCACCATACCTGGTACTTGTAGTTCCACGCTGCTTACTGAATCTCCTACTGCTGTTACCTGTGTGCTGGACTTCTACATCTACAACCACCATACCTGGTACTTGTAGTTCCACACTGCTTACTGAATCTCCTACTGCTGTTACCTGTGTACTGGACTTCTACATCTACAACCACCATACCTGGTACTTGTAGTTCCACACTGCTTACTGAATCTCCTACTGCTGTTACCTGTGTACTGGACTTCTACATCTACAGCCACCATACCTGGTACTTGTAGTTCCACGCTGCTTACTGAATCTCCTACTGCTGTTACCTGTGTACTGGACTTCTACATCTACAGCCACCATACCTGGTTCTTGTAGTTCCCCACTGGTTACTGAATCTCCTACGGCTGTTACCTGTGTACTGGACTTCTACATCTACAACCACCATACCTGGTACTTGTAGTTCCCCACTGCTTACTGAATCTCCTACGGCTGTTACCTGTGTGCTGGACTTCTACATCTACAGCCACCATACCTGGTTCTTGTAGTTCCCCACTGCTTACTGAATCTCCTACGGCTGTTACCTGTGTACTGGACTTCTACATCTACAACCACCATACCTGGTACTTGTAGTTCCACACTGCTTACTGAATCTCCTACGGCTGTTACCTGTGTACTGGACTTCTACATCTACAACCACCATACCTGGTACTTGTAGTTCCACAATGCTTACTGAATCTCCTACGGCTGTTACCTGTGTACTGGACTTCTACATCTACAACCACCATACCTGGTACTTGTAGTTCCCCACTGCTTACTGAATCTCCTACGGCTGTTACCTGTGTGCTGGACTCCTACATCTGCACACTGAACTGTCTCGTGAGTTGCTTATTACACCTGCACTCTTGATTGGCTCAACTACCTCTCTGCTCGGCTGCCTGTATTCTCTACTGAACTACAATCAAGTTACCTTGTCATCTGTGGTTCTATGTTTGGCACAGCTATTGTTATTACTCTGCTGATTATTAGTTGCTGGACTGTTGTTAAGAATATATTGCCAAGCTAGTAGCCAGTTCCGTTATTCTAGTTGTGTGCGTTCAATCTTCATGCCGTTGCTATTGGTTACCAACTGAACATCTTTCGTGATTTCATTGTATTTTGTGAACTGCCGTGTACTCAGCTTGCTGAGTTGTACATATCTTATACTGTTGCTGTTATACCATCTATCAATATATTATATTGCAACGCTACTATCATCTAATGTGTTTTGTTCAACCTCCACCATCCACTGCTAATAACACCCAAGTAGTGGCAAAGGGGATCTATAAAATATCCATAGCCGTGACATCGTCATTCTGTATCGAGGAATACAAGTCAACTCTTATAAACGCTGTGCATCATCATCATCATCATTTATTTATATAGCGCCACTAATTCCGCAGCGCTGTACAGAGAACTCACTCGCATCAATGCCTGCCCCATTGGGGCTTACAGACTAAATTCCCTAATATAGACACACAGACTAGGGTCAATTTGTTAGCAGCCAATAAACCTACCAGTATGTTTTTGGAGTGTGGGAGGAAACCCACACAAACACAGAGAGAACATACAAACTCCACACAGATAAGGCCATGGTCGGGAATTGAACCCATGACCCCAGCGCTGTGAGGCAGAAGTGCTAACCACTGAGCCACCGTGCAGTGCTTCACAGCTGGGAACAAACAAAGTAATACCACAGGACAAAGAGATGAGGGTCCTGGGTGCTAGCTTGCACTGTCATACTGTTTGGAAAGCATCTCTCCCAAAAGGCACAATGATACTTGAATTTGAATATTTGTTTTTGTTTTTTTTTAAAAGGTATCATCTTCCTGCAGCACAGACCTGAGATGTAGCCAGGACAGTCAGAGAAGTCTAGATGATTGTACTAATGGTACGGGGGACTCTATATTAGTACGGAGAAGTATAATCACGCTGCCCACACAGATCAGTTAATTTGTTTCTGAAGCCGCCAATGTTTCCATCATTTTTAATCCAAATTATTTTTAATTCCATGATGAGAGAAAATACAATTATTGCTACACATATATTGCAATTTAGAATTTAAGAGAATGGAAAGACATTTGCCGTCTACGTGATATTTGTAGGATTGTTATAATTACATTACACACTCGTCAACTAGCTTCAATCTGATCCTTTGGATGGGAACTGTCTACAGTAAACTATTGGATTGTTAAATAAATTTCACCATCTACAGTTGATCGTATTGCAGAAAATGTCACCCATACAGCTGTCGATTTCTTACTAAGTCAAGGTCACCCTTCACTCCCCTCTCTCCTTCACCCATCACATTCAATCCCTTGCCCAATCCTGCCACTTCCATCTCTGTAACATAGCCCGGATCAGACCCTTCTTCTCCTCCGAGACCACGAAAACTCTCACCCATTCTCTGATCATCTCCCGCCTGGATTACTGCAACCTCCTCCTTACTGGACTCCCCCTCTCCCGTCTCGCTCCTCTTCAGTCTATACTTAATGCTGCTGCCTGACTTATCTACCTCTCCAGCTGGTCTTCATCTACCTTCCCTCTCTGTCAAGCCCGTCACTGGCTCCCCCACGGCTTCAGAATCCTCCTCACCCTCACCTATAAAGCCCTTTCTAATTCCACTGCTCCATATCACTCCAACCTCATCTCCACTCACACTCCATCTCGCCCACTGTGGTCATCCAACGACCTCTGCCTCATCTCCCATCTGATCTCCACCTCTGATTCCCGCATTCAAGACTTCTCCCGTGTTGTCCCCCTTCTCTGGAATGATCTCCCCCGTTCTATCAGGCTATCACCTAGCCTGTCAGACTTCAAACCCTCCCTTAAAACCCACCTGTTCAGGTTAGCCTACCCTTCCTCCACCTAACCCTGCCCTTCTCCATCTCTCTTCTCTCTCACTCTAACTAACATTTCTATACCTCCCCCTCTGTATTACTCCTGCTCCTCTCCCCGCAGTGTTCTTGCTCCTCACCCCCCTTGTTTCCCGTCAGTCTCCCCCTCAACTTTAGATTGTAAGCTCCCTTGAGCAGTGCCCTCTTTCCTCGTGTCCCTTCCTCTTGTTTTCCGTTGCCCTTAGCCCTCCGCCTCTTCTCTCCATTTCCTCACCTGACCCCTGCCCCCGTCTTTCTTCTTCTCCTGTGCCGCCTCTTCTCCATCTCTGCACTGATCCTGTTAGTGCTGCCCACCAAACTGGGCACAGGGCACAGACACATCGCTTTATTCACCCCCTACATCTCTCCTTCCCTTCCTATCTGTACATTGGAATCCACTTTTACCTCTTTGCCCTATGTACTTCTCTCTGCTAATTAGTACTTGTTTATACATATTACTCTTTGTCTATATTTATTACACGTTGCTTACTGCATCTTGTTTTGTACTACGTGTACGCCACGTATCGTACGCCACGTATCGTATGCCACGTATTGTATGCCACGTATCGTATGTCATGTACGCCATGTATTGTCACCCTGTACTGTTACCTCAAGCTTTATGTACGGTGCTGCGGACCTTTTGTGGCGCCTCATAAATAAAACAATAATACTAGACTAGTAATTATTAATTTCAGTCCACGTTACTGCAACTGGAATGTAAGTAGGGAAAGCAGCAGAATGTTGCCCCCCACTATGGGTCCAGTCTCTGCTCAGTAATACTCACTGTCAGAAATACAGGCTCGTCAAATAGTTCAGCTGGAGCTTCAAAGAAGTTGAAGAAAAATGTCTGTGAACAGAAACCAAAGAGTTCAGACACCAAAGAGTTCAGACACCTCATATACAACTGAACACAACCACAGGGCCGTGCCGGACCCTGAATATACCTCATCAAAATAGGGGCTGTTGCCTTTTCGTATCCGGGTCCTCTTGGTCTGCCCGGCAACTGTCACCTTGACGACAGGTTTGATGTTGACCCCCGGTATCTGCCGCCCCTCTATCACTCGGACGCGAATCTAAAGGAGCGTTTAAAAACAAAAGGGAGAGATTCAAAGGGTTACAGAAGTTCTGATGTCAGTAATGATGAACCAGTGGGATTAATGTACCAATCATCAATAAAGATGACACATTGCTGATGGGAATTACATGGCAATATATATATATCTTTTTTTTCATTAATGACTATTATTTACAGGTGACGATAAATGAATAATTTTTTTCCCTGTGCGTTCTGCTCAGACTTTATATTCCACATAAGTATTATACGTATCCTGCAGTGTATTGTGTCTGTCAGAGCAGAGCGGACATAGACTCGTATTGAACAAGTGACGTTTCTTCAGATCCGCTTGTAGATGAATAAGGACGTGCGTGTGCCCGAATTAAGTGAGTTTAAAAAAAAAAGCACAATACGATGGTGCCTTAATGAATAAGACCCAATGTGACAAAATAATACAGAATTATTCTCTTTATAGTCGAGGCACAGGGTATATAATATATTGAGTGACATAAATGGCCTCAATCTCTCCGACTAGAGAACTAAAGAATGGAGGTAAAACAATGTGACAATCATCGGCCTATTGTTACTGTACAAGAGTGCTGATGTCAGCTGATTGGACGGCTGTCACTGCATAACCAATCAGAAGCCTCTGACATCCTTACACGGAGCCACTCACGTTCCCTATTGTTACTGTGCAAGAGTGCTGATGTCAGCTGATTGGATGGCTGACGCTGCATAACCAATCAGAATCCTCTGACATCCTTACACAGAACCACTCACGTTCACTATTGGTGGCCCCGTTGGCGTTGGTTCTGGGCGGGGAACAGATTTATAGGTTCACTCACCTGGAAGTCCTGCGGCTTGTTTGACAGTAGCTTTTTGGGGACACTTTTCTTTCTCTTGATCCCCTGGACAGGGACTGAAGGGGTTTTTCTGGGAAGGGTGGGCTGCTCTGCCCCTGGGAGAATTGACACTGCACCCCCCTCATCTTCAGTGCCAGTCTGGTCTTCAGTGTCCTCCTCCCCTGTGTCTGAGAGGCAGAACAATCACTGTCACGTTATGCTATGGAACCAGCGAGCGGCATGAATATACAGTCAGTCAGGGCTATTTACTAATATTACTAAGAGGAGGAAATCTGCCCAACAAATCACAATATCCACTGACGTCTGATCTAAACGTCCACTGAAGAGAAGTCTATGTGGGTAAGATATACAACTGTGATGTTTGCTGACTAGGGGAGGCCAAATGGATCTGCTTTTTAATATCTTTATTGGTGACATTGCAAATGGCATTGAAGGGACAGTATATGTCTTACTGCAGATGGCATAAAGATATACAACAGGGTAGATGCACCATGAGAGGTAAAATAAGTGACTGATGACCTATGTAGACTAGAGGAATGGTCAAGAGAGTGACAACTACAGTTTAATGCCAAAAAAGTGCAAAATCATGTACTTGGGTCTCAGAAACCCAAAGGCTAAATATAGTATTACTGGCATAATAATGGAAACCACTGAGGAGGAAAGGGATCTAGTAGTCACTATCTCAGGTGAGCAATGTAACAAAGCAATGAGGAAGGTGAGTCAGATGCTTGGTTTATAGGGAGAGGAATCAGTAGCAGTAAGAAGTAATAATACCACTGTATAGATCATTGGTACGGCCTCATCTAGATACTGTGCTCAGTTCTGGAGGTCGTATCTCCAGAAGGATATAAATACATTACAGACTGTACAAAGAAGGGCAACTATAATGGTGCATGGCCTACAGCACAAAACTCACCCGGAAAGTCTAAAAGATCTTTATATTTATAGTTTGGAGCAGAGAAGGGAACGGGGGACATGATAGAAACTTTCATATATATCAAGGGTTATAACAAGGTGCAGGAGGGAAACATTCTACAAAGGAAGAGAAGTATTAGAACACGAGGACATGTACTGACACTGGAGGGAAGTATTAGAACACGAGGACATGTACTGACACTGGAGGGAAGTATTAGAACACGAGGACATGTACTGACACTGGGGGGAAGAGAAGTATTAGAACACGAGGACATGTACTGACACTGGGGGAAGAGAAGTATTAGAACACGAGGACATGTACTGACACTGGGGGAAGAGAAGTATTAGGACACGAGGACATGTACTGACACTGGGGGAAGAGAAGTATTAGAACACGAGGACATGTACTGACACTGGGGGGAAGAGAAGTACTAGAACATGAGGACATGTACTGACACTGGGGGGAAGAGAAGTATTAGAACACGAGGACATGTACTGACACTGGAGGGAAGAGAAGTATTAGAACATGAGGACATGTACTGACACTGGAGGGTAGAGAAGTATTAAAACACGAGGACATGTACTGACACTGGAGGGAAGAGAAGTATTAGAACACGAGGACATGCACTGACACTGGGGGGAAGAGAAGTATTAGAACACGAGGACATGTACTGACACTGGGGGGAAGAGAAGTATTAGGACACGAGGACATGTACTGACACTGGGGGGGGAGAGAAGTATTAGAACACGAGGACATGTACTGACACTGGGGGAAGAGAAGTATTAGGACACGAGGACATGTACTGACACTGGGGGGAAGAGAATTATTAAAACACGAGGACATGTACTGACACTGGAGGGAAGAGAAGTATTAGAACACGAGGACATGCACTGACACTGGGGGGAAGAGAAGTATTAGAACACGAGAACATGCACTGACACTGGGGGGAAGAGAAGTACTAGAACACGAGGACATGTACTGACACTGGGGCGAGGAGAAGTATTAGAACACGAGGACATGTACTGACACTGAGGGGAAGAGAAGTATTAGAACACGAGGACATGTACTGACACTGAGGGGAAGAGAAGTATTAGAACACGAGGACATGTACTGACACTGGGGGAAAGAGAAGTATTAGAACACGAGGACATGTACTGACACTGAGGGGAAGACAAGTATTAGAACACGAGGACATGTACTGACACTGGGGGAAGAGAAGTATTAGGACACGAGAACATGTACTGACACTGGGGGGAAGAGAAGGATTAGAACACGAGGACATGTACTGACACTGGAGGGAAGTATTAGAACACAAGGACATGCACTGACACTGGGGGGGAAGAGAAGTATTAGAACACGAGGACATGTACTGACACTGGGGGGAAGAGAAGTATTAGAACACGAGGACATGTACTGACACTGGGGGGAAGAGAAGTATTAGAACACGAGGACATGTACTGACACTGGGGGGAAGAGAAGTATTAGAACACGAGGACATGTACTGACACTGGAGGGAAGTATTAGAACACGAGGACATGTACTGACACTGGGGGGGGAAGAGAAGTATTAGAACACGAGGACATGTACTGACACTGGGGGGAAGAGAAGTATTAGAACACGAGGACATGTACTGACACTGGGGGGGAAGAGAAGTATTAGAACACGAGGACATGCACTGACACTGGGGGGAAGAGAAGTATTAGAACACGAGGACATGTACTGACACTGGGGGAAGAGAAGTATTAGAACACGAGGACATGTACTGACACTGGGGGGGAAGAGAAGTATTAGAACACGAGGACATGCACTGACACTGGGGGGAAGAGAAGTATTAGAACACGAGGACATGTACTGACACTGAGGGGAAGAGAAGTATTAGAACACGAGGACATGTACTGACACTGAGGGGAAGAGAAGTATTAGAACACGAGGACATGCACTGACACTGGGGGGAAGAGAAGTATTAGAACACGAGGACATGTACTGACACTGAGGGGAAGAGAAGTATTAGAACACGAGGACATGTACTGACACTGGGGGGAAGAGAAGTATTAGAACACGAGGACATGTACTGACACTGGGGGGAAGAGAAGTATTAGAACACGAGGACATGCACTGACACTGGAGGGGAAGAGAAGTATTAGAACACGAGGACATGTACTGACACTGGGGGGAAGAGAAGTATTAGAACACGAGGACATGTACTGACACTGAGGGGAAGAGAAGTATTAGAACACGAGGACATGTACTGACACTGGGGGGAAGAGAAGTATTAGAACACGAGGACATGTACTGACACTGGAGGGAAGAGAAGTATTAGAACACGAGGACATGTACTGACACTGGGGGGAAGAGAAGTATTAGAACACGAGGACATGTACTGACACTGGGGGAAGAGAAGTATTAGGACACGAGGACATGTACTGACACTGGGGGAAGTAGGTTCAGAGGAAATATGAGGAAATACTACTTCACAGAAAGGGTAGTGGGTAAGTGGAATAACCTCCCATCAGAGGTGGTAGAGACTAATACAGTAGAGCAAGTTAAACATGCTTGGGATAGACATGAGAATATCCTTACAAAAAAATAAAAATTAAATAGGGTTTGAGGTCACCATAGGTTAAAAAATGTGCAGACTGGATGGGCCAAGTGGTTTTTATCTGTCGTCAAATTCTATCAATTTCTACAAAATAAGTTGACAGCAGTATTTACTGACAGGAAGTTTGCTCTGCATAGGAAACATTTTCCCCAACAATCACAACCGTATCTTGAAAACCTCCAGCCCCTATATTCTCTGCACACTTACACATATATACTGGTGACTGCTACCAATTGCTCTTTAACATAAAACGACTTATACCTCAGGTTCTATCGGACAACAGAGAGAGGATCGCGCTTTGTCTTCTCTATGTCCCTATACTGTCAGCCACGGACATACCTAGGTACAACGTGCTGACGGTGTCCAGCTCACTGAGGGATGGGGTGGGCTCCTTCATAGGGGCCGCTGGGGGGAACGAAGGCGCTGATCCCGGCGGAGGGAAGTAGGAGATCTGTAAGGTCAACATTGCCTGCAAGACATTAAATAAGTCATATTAAGTTTATTTACAACACAGATAATTAACATAGATCCATCTATAATATTTATTTAGGGAGATACCCATAAACCCCGATGTACACTGTAAACATGCACTGTCGTCATATTCTGTCTGTAACGCACCATAATCTGTGCTCTCCAATCATTTCATTTAGTTATTACATCATCATTCTCCTACATTGCGCTGCTTCTTGGTGACTGTTCGCCCTACTCAATAAAACATAACAGAATTTGTTGGATGTATTATTTTCACTTTATAAATAGGTTCTGTTTCCGTCAATATTTGAAGTTCCCATTTCTATTGGAGTTGGCTCTTTTAATAGGAGAGTCCTACAAACAAGTCCTCCCTAATCCATCCTCCTTCTCTTAGCAAACAGACCCCACCGCGATCTTCATACTGTAAGACCATCCTGCAGCCCAGGCCTGGACTACCTCTGGCTTTGCAGGTGCTGTGGAACTACAAGTTCCAGCAGACCCCGACACTCCCCCTCTTTACAAAGACGTCACACACAGACACCCCCCCTCTTTACAATGATGTCACACACAGACAACCCCCCTCTTTACAATGATAGCAGACACAGATACTCCCCCTCTTTACAATGATGTCACACACAAACACTCCCCCTCTTTACAATGATGTCACACACAGACACTCCCCCTCTTTACAATGATGTCAGACACAGACACTCCCCCTCTTTACAATGATGTCAGA
This sequence comes from Mixophyes australis, assembly GCA_036250195.1. Lineage (NCBI taxonomy): Eukaryota > Metazoa > Chordata > Amphibia > Anura > Limnodynastidae > Mixophyes > Mixophyes australis. The sequence continues at coordinate 491,416,975 of JAVHZZ010000001.1, forward strand.
CACAGACAACCCCCCTCTTTACAATGATAGCAGAAACAGATACTCCCCCTCTTTACAATGATGTCACGCACAAACACTCCCCCTCTTTACAATGATGTCACACACAGACACTCCCCCTCTTTACAAAGACGTCACACACAGACACTCCCCCTCTTTACAATGATGTCACACACAGACACTCCCCCTCTTTACAATGATGTCACACACAGACACTCCCCCTATTTACAATGATGTCACACACAGATACTCCCCCTCTTTACAATGATGTCACACACAAACACTCCCCCTCTTTACAATGATGTCACACACAGACACTCCCCCTCTTTACAATGATGTCACACACAAACACTCCCCCTCTTTACAATGATGTCACACACAGATACTCCCCCTCTTTACAATGATGTCACACACAAACACTCCCCCTCTTTACAATGACGTCACACACAGACACTCCCCCTCTTTACAATGATGTCAGACACAGACACTCCCCCTCTTTACAATGATATCAGACACAGACAACCCCCCTCTTTACAATGATAGCAGACACAGATACTCCCCCTCTTTACAATGATGTCACACACAAACACTCCCCCTCTTTACAATGATGTCACACACAGACACTCCCCCTCTTTACAATGATGTCAGACACAGACACTCCCCCTCTTTACAATGATGTCAGACACAGACAACCCCCCTCTTTACAATGATAGCAGACACAGATACTCCCCCTCTTTACAATGATGTCACACACAAACACTCCCCCTCTTTACAATGATGTCAGACACCCCCCTCTTTACAATGATGTCAGACACAGACACTGCCCCTCATTACAATGATGTCAGACACAGACACTCACCGTCTTTACAATGATGTCACACACAGACACTCCCCCCCCTCTTACAATGATGTTACACACAGACACTCCCCCCCCCCCTCTTACTACCTCTGGCTTTGCAGGTGCTGTGGAACTACAAGTTCCAGCAGACCCCGACACTCCCCCTCTTTAAGATGACGTCACACACAGACACTCCCCCTCCTTACAATGACGTCACACACAGACACTCCCCCTCTTTACAATGACGTCACACACAGACACTCCCCCTCTTTACAATGATGTCAGACACAGACACTCCCCCTCTTTACAATGATGTCACACACAGACACTCCCCCTCTTTACTATGATGTCACACAGACACTCCCCCTCTTTACAATGATGTCACACACAGACACTCCTCCTCTTTACAATGACATAACACACAGACACTTCCCCTCTATACAATGACGTCACACACAGACACTCCCCCTCTTTACAATGACGTCACACACAGACACTCCCCCTCTTTACAATGATGTCACACACAGACGCTCCCCCTCTTTACAATGATGTCACACACAGACACTCCCCCTCTTTACAATGATGTCACACACAGACACTCCCCCTCTTTACAATGATGTCACACACAGACGCTCCCCCTCTTTACAATGACGTCACACACACACTCCGCCTCTTTACAATGATGTCACACACAGACGCTCCCCGCTACAATGATGTCACACACAGACACTCCCCCTATTTACAATGATGTCACACACAGACGCTCCCCCTCTTTACAATGACGTCACACACAGACACTCCCCCTCTTTACAATGATGTCACACACAGACGCTCCCCCTCTTTACAATGATGTCACACACAGACACTCCCCCTCTTTACAATGATGTCACACACAGACACTCCCCCTCTCTACAATGTCACACACATACACTCCCCCTCTTTACAATGATGTTACACACAGACACTTCCCCTCTTTACAATGATGTCACACACAGACGCTCCCCCTCTTTACAATGATGTCACACACAGACACTCCCTCTCTTTACAATGTCACACACAGACACTCCCCCTCTTTACAATGATGTCACACACAGACACCCCCCTCTTTACAATGATGTCACACACAGACACTCCCCTCTTTACAATGATGTCACACACAGACACTCCCCCTCTTTACAATGATGTCACACACAGACACCCCCCTCTTTACAATGATGTCACACACAGACACTCCCCCTCTTTACAATGATATCACACACAGACGCTCCCAGGTAGTTTTTGCACAGTTCTTATTTTTCTATTCAATATTTGCACAAATGGTGATTTTTACCCAAACACTAAATATGAAGTGTAATTTAGGCAGAAGTTTTTGTGGCTGAAACTAAAGCGTGATTCTTAGAGACATGAGATGGACCACACAAGGGAACGAGATCAGGGAATTTTACCAGCTATCTTGTATTTCCCCTGGATGAGGGAGAGAGGAGCCAAACTGTCCACGTGGATAAACAAGTCTGACCCAGCCCAGAGATACTGAGAGCAATGTTAGTTCAGAGACCGCAGGAAGCCTCCGCTGGCCAAGTGTAAACACAGCTACATGTTCTAAATATACATCCACAGCTTGTGTTACTGTCTTCCTCAGATTTACAGCCTGTCAACCAGTCTAAATATGGGAACGTTGTACTTTCATTCCCTCCTCAAGCCATGCTACTGTCATGGGAGAAAGAAAGTACGTCCTCAGATGTGTGTATTTATGGCAGAAGTAACCATCATCTGGTCCTCACCGAGCCCTAGAATTTGGTCATTTAGCAAGTAACCCATCACGGTTTTGTCTTAGTAAAGTAAACACACCCTTTTAACAACAACAAAATACATCTGCACTGATCTCAGAGACGCATTTTTTGCTGCTCGTCAATTACAAACAATTTTCAGTGATCGTTCTACAACAAGAAAGATTATTTACAAATGGAGAGCTCTGATTGAAGACAGTTGGTGAAGTTCCCAGAAACGGGGGCCCAAGCACATTCACCCAAAGATCATGATGCTCAGACTAATCTCAAAGAACCCGAAAGCTACATATGAGGATCTACATCTACATCTATCTACGTGGGAAATGTTAAAGTTCATGAGCTTGGCATCAGAAAAGACTGAACAGGTATTGCAGTCATGGACGGGTAATTAACAAAAAAACATTTTCACTGCCAAAAAACGTATACAATATGGTTGACTTTGGCACCTAAACAAACACAAGAACAATGGACAAACAGTGAAGTTGTTTGGTCTTAATGCACAACGTCATGTTTGCCGGCAAACCAAACACAATGTTTGACCACAAGAACCTCATGCCAACCATCAAGCACAATGTTGGCTCGGTGATGGTTCACGGTTACTTTGCTACCAGAGAACCTTGGCATCTCACAATCATTAAGTCCACCATGAACTCTTATATATATACCCGAGTATCCCAGAGAAAACTATGAGGTCAACTGTTTGGCAACTGAAGCGTGGCCGAAATTTGGTCATGCAACATGACAATGATCCGAAGCACACCAGCAACGCCCAGTCCTTAACTACGCTGAGATGCTGTTGCTGCACCTTAGCAAAGCTGTACCTAAAACATATGTCCTCAAACATCAATGAACTGAAGCAGTGGTGTTAGGATACAACTTATGGAGTACAACGTAAGAGACTGAAAATCACATACAAATCATTAATGAAAGGTATTGCTGTTACAAGCTACTGGTGTACTTTCTTTTTGCACATTCCTTCATGTGGATGTATTTTTTCTACTTGCCTATATTACCTATGACTTTAAGGTGTACCGATCACCGACACACTGTGGAGGGAGCCATGGTCTGGATGTAACCAACATTTAAATCAGTTCACGGCCTCAGTTGTGTGTAAGTGCCGTATACACAACTTCTGATCACTCGACCTATAAACACAATTCTCTGACCGGACTTCACGTTCCAGGTCCATGGTTCCCGCTGTAACTAAGGGGAGTCTGTACAGAGCTATGTGGCCAGGAATCCTGCTCAATGCTGACTCACTAAAACTACACATTCCATGGCCAGAAATGGAAACACAACACCAGTCAGACCGAGATCCTTCCCAGCTGCCTGTGCTCAGCGTCACCATCAGACAGAGGCTCAGCAACGACATGCACCAAGACAATCCTTTATAACTATTAGAGAGGACTCTTCAAGTGTACCAGCTGTCCATACACCACGGAGGCAGCCATTTTGTGAGCTGATTCAATATCCAGCCTATCGATTCCCTGGGAACTACTGATATCACTGAGGCATGAGGCAAAATCTCAGTAATGTCACTCGTTCTTAGTGAACTGATACTCTGCGTTCTCATGGAGATGACTTTACCTCAGACAATGGCTCCCTCCGCTGTCGGTGGGTGACGGGTGCACCTTAATTGTGTCTGTAATTCTGCTGCACACAGAAACAGCTAGAGACATACAGACTGGGAATGTATTGAGACTCTGTCCCCAGCTGGCTCCCAACAAGTGTTGGACGAATATGCAAAATGGTCTACCAAGGTGTAGGCTGGTGCACAGGAAAGGATGCTGTAACCCAGACAACCATCAAGATGCAATTATTTTACTAGTACAGTTTAGAAGGCTCACAGGGATTGGTTGCTATGGGTTACAGTACCAGATTCCATACATTTCCGGCACATTTAAGTGCAATCATTGATTTTTTTTTTGGATAGCTGAATTGTTTTTTTTGCTTTATTTTTAATTCAGTATACTATCTTCTGTGTGACTGGCAGCTTGGCAGGGACCACCAAAATTGGTACGAAACAGCCCACTGCACCCGTCCAATCAGATGCAGCGTTTCATCGTGTTCTGTCCCAATATCACGGCATAATACGCTAGTGTGCTCCAGACACTGCTGCTGGCGTATATCAACAGGTATGGGGGAGTGAAAGGAGGGGTCACATGGGGGCCAATGGGAGCAGGGACTAATCCTTATAGGTGAATCCCCATTAAAGGTCATTATTGCTGTGACTCATCTATGCACAGTAATCGTGGCGCAGATCCTGGTGGGCATTGCTGAGAACCAGTATCAGGACAGACACTTGGATAAAGGATTATATTAGACAAGTTAACCCGTGCATGATACTCATGCATTCTAGTCGAATCAAGCTACTTAAGGTGTTAAAAAGGTTCTTGTCATGCATTTGGGCCTAGCCCAGGCCTCCTCAGGGGAAGAGCGTTACTTCCCGACGCAAGCGCCCTTTTTTAACGTGGTTTTGTCCACATGTCACCACCTCATCATTTTTCTCCATCACCTCATCCTTCATGTTCATCGCCACATCCTTCATCAAGCTACTTAAGGTGTTAAAAACTCCCCACTGTCACCCCCGGCAACCACCAACCACACCCAACTGTCACTTCTCCTTCAAGAAATATATAGGTCAGTGTACAACTCTGCCCAGCAGGTGCCGCTGCAGCTTGTTTTTTTTTTTTTCCACACACGCCACTAGGCATTTATATAGTAGATACCTCAATCTGAAGAATATTGAGGTCTGGGGCTCAGGGTTTATAATACAGTCTTACTGCGTTACTTATCATCTTGTATGTTTTACATTTACTGGGAACTGATACTACTAACTAACTAACTAATACACTTGTATTCTAAATTCTAAGTCCAGGATAACACTGTTCTCTCTTATGATAATAATACCTATCATAGACTCCAGACTGTAATTTATACATTTATATTGGGGTTAAAATTTTGGATAACGTCCCTGCTTCTCTCTGCATAGTAGATAGTTAAGGGCTTGTCCCTCTCACCCCCAAGACCAACCCCTTTACCTGAAACTTGGGGCGCTAATCGCACCTCAGCGCATGTTGTTGGAGGACTCACTGGTACTGCGCTGACAATTAGTAGATCAGCTCTAAGCTACAGGCTATAGGGGCAAATTATACTAAGGGCAGTTAGGAAGAAATGTAGTAGTAATAAATAGCCGTGTTTGTCTCTTAGTAGACCCCTCCAGGTATCACAGGCTAATCCTCATGCACAGTCACAAAGCTAGTCATCTCATGGACCATTACTCACCCCTGTGCTCTGCATCTTGGTGTCCACAAGGGGACAATTAAACGTGGCCGTCAGGTTGGCGGAATTAAATAAATCTCGCAGGGGGACCCTCGCCTCGCCCAGAAACCTGCCAGAGAGGGTACACAACAAAGGTTACTGACAATAGTATATTGTTTTACGTTGCCTGTAATCTTTATTTTTTACCAGTGTTACAAACTTCCCCAACGTGGGAAAACTTTAAAACCATATATAATGCGCCAAAATATACCATGGGTGATTCAGTGACACATGATGCGATTACTTATTCTTCCTTAGCAACATATATAACCAAGTGCAGATCCCATGGTTACAGATGTCACTAAGGAGTTACTCACAACCAATCTGTCAAATGGCAGCAACAACGAGTTTCTCAGTTTTCAACGGGCAATTTCAGGCAGAAGTCCTTTTCAATTATGAGTAGTTATTCCCGTAACTGACGGTACACAGTATAATTATTTCAATTAGGCAAACTCATTTTCAGTGGAGATACCCTTTAATAACTATTCTATTTAAAACAACTATTTTAGATTTGGTGAGCCTTTAACATTAAGCAAATCTTATAACAACAATTGGAGCCTCTGATGGTTAAACAGTCTAGTAATATATGTCTTGATACTCCTACACCGTGTTACATAGCAGAGCTAAACAAGCATACAGCAGTATAATAACTACATATAGGTGGGTGGAGGAGCGTGATAAGAAGACCAGGACTGGAGACAGGACACAGGAAAAATGGGCCTTGGTCGGGGTGAGGGAAAGCTATTAATTCCAACACTTAACCTGGCAGATAAACATAATGAAGAGGGATATATTTTTGGCTCCTGTGATAATATACATGGTCTGCTCCTTACACGGACTGTCCACTTCTTCACAAGGAACAAACACAGGAAATGGATGGAGGAAACCTCTCTGACTGCTGCTAAATGATTGCGGAAAATTACCCTCCATCTCCAGTAAACTGGATGTTATGGATTTAAATAACCACCGTGTTATGTTTCTGCTATTTCTGGAGAAATCGAACAATATAATTAACTTTTCTCACAGACAATGGCTGTTAGTCCCTGGAAAAAACAGAAGAGAAATTCTGTGTAGTTTACTTGGCACACGCTCATAAGTCTATGTTAACATTCCAAAATCACATGTCCAGAATATTATATTAAATATATTTATCATCATTAATTTACTTCCAGTAAAATCTCCACGTTCCGTATAAATCTTGTGCCACAGTGGCCATTGTGAAACACAATTCAGAACATCCGTTTGCCGCCTCACGGGGAAATGTCTTTTAGGCTTTAGGGTGTCGCTGAATATTGACAACAAAGCAGCTGTGATGAATACCCTCAACACGTCTCCCTAATACTGAGCTGTCTCCCAATTTGTTCTCAGCCTGAACTAATCGACATATGAATGTGTGGAAGGTCCGGGTCAGGGGTCCCGATCCAGGTGAACCTCAATGAGACCCACAGTTGTTGGAAATTAGCCAATGATGAAACTGTTCCATCTCATTCCATAGATGGATGACTGGATGACTGGATGGAGATCTGGCGAAGGGGAAGGTCACTGTATAGGTCTGTGTCCATATACTGAAGAAGTAGTTTGGAACTCAGATCAGCGTTAGTACACACATAGGGGGGGGTATTCAATTGTCCGCGAGTGTTTTTTCCCCCGCAGCGTAAAAAAAAAATATATATATGTCCCGCGGGTTTTTAACTGCAATACCGACTGTTTTTAGTTAGCGCAGCGCGAAAACTCGTGCAATTCAATTGAAAAAGAGGGAACTCTGCCCCCGCGCGTTAAACATTGTGTCATGTATAACACAAAAAAAAGGTTTTGCATACATTAGATTGCATTAAACATTGATAATATCTACATTACAGGACTTTCTTTAGCATATTTTTTAATTAAACTATTTTTTACCGTAGAATAATCTATACCATGTCAAAACACATTACTACATTCATATTTGTACCAAAAACATACATAAATATAATTAATTAGTGATTTTATTTTTTTATTTTTTCTATATGTTTATTCTATTTCATTATTTTTTCACAAGAAAATCTTTTTTTCACATTATTACATGATTTCAAATACTTTTCAGAGGTTTTTTATTTTTAACACACCCCAAAGAGGTGCGAGATAAAACAGCATATTTTCCTGTCTAACGCGCCATGTTAAAAAACAATTCAATAGCTTTTAATGCTGCTGCCTCTCGCACACCCTATACTTTTAATAGACCTACTGGAGCGCGAGAGGAGCGTTTCATGAAAAAAAACCTGAGCGTTAAAAATGGAATTGAATCGCGGGTAAAATTAACCCGCTCGAAAATTATAGAAAACATCGTAAAAATGACTTAGCGCGGTCAAAAAAAAAAAGATCGCTGACAATTGAATACCCCCCATAGATTCATATGTCATTTCTTGACGTTCAGACATGGCGCCCTGACTGGCTGGTGAGGTCTGTTCATAGATAGGCATGCTGCTGCCTTGAAAAGATGCAACCTATCCCCAACAATGTTCAGATATCTCGTGCTAGACAAATGTTCCTCTTCTGGTGTCAAGGGACCCAATCTGTGCCACAAAACCCCACCGCACACCATTACACCACCACAAGAGTGCACTGCCAAGACCAAAACATATAGACCATTTACATGTGATTCTTTGGGATCCCTTATATCAAGTTACACGCATAAGGCTCTATATAATATTGTCTGCACATAGGATGCTATCACTGAGGGAGCCATGAATTACACGGGAAGAGCGGGTGTATGGTATAAACTTACTGGGCCTGATTCATTAAGGAAACCAAAGCAAAAAAAATCAGTAACTTTGCACCTTGGCAAAAACCAAGTTGTATTGGAGAGGGAGCTAAATTTAATATGTGAGGACAGATTTATAGTTGGGGTAGGGCATGTCCTAGATCAGCTTTACATTTCAGTGTAAAAATAAAGCTATCAAGTATTTGTGTGATATCTGAAAAAACATCCATTATTTGCCCATTGTCTTTATCTCTGTCTGTGGCACAACACTGATTTTCTTTATCTGAATCTCACAGGACATTGTGGGGAACCACAAGGAGAAGACAGAGCCGGCTGTTCAACTTTCAATATCAGCCGGGGTGAGATTTGAAGCAAATAAATGAGTGAATTTAGCTTATTATGTGGTTAACCAATCTGTTCTCTTCTGGAACAGACATAAAGACATCTGATTTCCAGCTAATGTTAAAATGACCCAGAATAATATAATAGGGAACTTTGGTACAAGCTAAATAACCGTCTGTAAGAGCGTGTTTGATGTAGGATGCAGATTACTCTCTACCACCAAACACTGCAGCTTCATAAATAAGGGGGTGCCACTAATGACCTTCTCCACAACTGGTGCTGGAGGCTAGACATGCCGTGGTACAACTAATACCAGAATGGGCTATATGTTGAAATGACGGCACTACATAGTGTAATAATACGTTGGAACATAATACGGGTGCATGGCAGCATGAAGAGCACATATTGGCATTATGGGGCCAGATTGTGTCATGATGAGCCAAATGGTGGCATAACGAGGGCACAAGTTGGTACAATGAAGATATATAACGGCATGGTGGGATGACATGGTGGCATAATGAAGGCAAAAAGTGATACGATGAAAATATAAAGTGGCATAATGGACCTACATTATGGTATTATGAGACAATAAGCGCATGCCCACAGCTGTGAGAGGCTGCCACAGCATGAAGGAGCTTGTGGAACTACAAGCACCAGCATATCCTAGGCCCACTGGAACATGTAATTAAAAAAGTACCTAAAACACACACACACACACGTACAATTACAGGTACAGTGCTAGTTCCTGGCCCCAGGCAGTTGATAATTACAGGTACAGTGCTAGTTCCTGGCCCCAAGCAGTTGATAATTACAGGTACAGTGCTAGTTCCAGGCCCCAAGCAGTTGGTAATTATAGGTACAGTGCTAGTTTCTGGCCCCAAGCAGATAATAATTACAGGTACAGTGCTAGGTCCTGGCCCCAGGCAGTTGGTAATTACAGGTACATTGCTAGTTCCAGGCCCCAGGCAGTTGGTACTTACAGGTACAGTGCTAGTTCCTGGCCCCAAGCAGTTTATAATTACAAGTACAGTGCTAGTTAGGGCGCCACTAGTTGTCCGTAGCGCCGCCCAGGGACAAACGATTACAATATTACAATACGAGGTGAAACAGCACAGTACAGTAAATACTAAGCACAGTAACTCAGTAAGCTCAAAACACAGCTAGAGAGGGCGGGGGAGGGGAGAGGGAAAATTCGCATACGACGGAGCCCAAGAAGAAGGGCGCGGATGACAGGGAGACCCCCAGAGGGGAGAGGATGGAGCGAGGGGGGACAGGGGGTGGAGGGTACTTGAGGAGGAGGGCTAGGCAGCTGGAGAGCAGAGTTAGAAGTGGTGGAAACAGGAGGAGAGATGGCCCTGCTCAAAGGAGCGTACAATCTAAGGGGTGGGGTAGACAGACAGAGAGACACAGGGTAGAGAGGGAGAGACGGAGGAATGGAGGCAGATTAAGGGAAGGGGAATGAAGGGGGAGAGGCAGAAGATAAGGTAGGAAGTTAAGCGTGAGACTGGAGGGCTTTAAGAAAAAGGTGGAATTTTAAAGCCCGTTTGAAACTGGACAGATTAGGGGAAGTTCTGATGGAGGGAGGGAGCTTGTTCCAGTGGAGGGGGGTAGCGCGGGCAAAGTCTTGGATACGTGGGAGAAGGTAACCAGGGGGGAAGAGAGGCGACTGTCATTGGCAGATCAGAGAGGGCGGGATGGAGCGTGAATAGAGAGGAGGGTGGAGATGTAGGGTGCTGTGGAGTTGGCGAGGGCCTTGTATGTAAGTGTGAGGAGCTTGAACAGGAATCTGTAGGGGAAGGGGAGCCAGTGAAGGGCTAGGTAGAGGGGGGAGACAGAAAAGGAGCGGCGCGAGAGGAAGATAAGCCTAGTGGCAGCATTAAGAACAGATCGAAGGGGATCGAGATGAGAGTGGGGGAGGCCAGTGAGGAGGAGGTTACAGTAGTCTATGCGGGAGATGATCAGAGAGTGAATAAGACATTTAGTGGCATCTTGGGAAAGGAAGGGCCGGATGCGAGCGATGTTACGCAGCTGGAAGCGGCAGGATTTAGCAAGAGAGAGGATGTGGGGGCCGAAGGAGAGAGAGGAGTCGAGGATGACACCAAGGCAGCGAAGTTGGGGGACAGGGGAGATAGAGGAGTTGTCGACAGTGATATAGAGGTCAGAAGGGGGCGAGGTCTGAGGGGGAGGAAAGACTATGAGTTCAGTTTTGGCAAAGCTAAGTTTGAGGAATCGAGAGGACATCCAGGAGGAGATGGTAGAGAGGCAGGCGGACACCCTAGAGAGGAGGGAGGGAGAGAGATCAGGAGAGGAGAAGTATAGTTGAGTGTCGTCGGCATAGAGGTGGTAGTTGAGGCCGTAGGAGCTGATGAGTTCACCCAGGGAAGAGGTTTATAGAGAGAAGAGTAAGGGTCCTAAAACAGAGCCCTGAGGGACCCCGACTGGAAGGATGGACGGGGGGGAGAGAGACCCAGAGGTGGTGACAGAGAAGGATCGGTCTGCAAGGTAAGCGGTGAACCAGGACAGGACTGGGCCGGAGAGGCCCAAGGACTGGAGGGTGTGGAGGAGGAGGGGTGGTCAACGGTGTTGAAGGCTGCAGAGAGATCAAGGAGGATGAGAAGGGAGAAGTGGCCCCTGGCTTTAGCAGAGAGGAGATTATTGGTAACTTTAGCCAGGGCAGTTTCAGTGGAGTGAAGGGGGCGGAAACCGGACTGGAGAGGATCAAGGAGGGAGTGTTCAGAAAGGTAGGAGGTGAGACGGCTGCAGACGAGCCTCTCGAGAATTTTGGAGGCAAAGGGGAGAAGAGATATGGGGCGATAGTTAGAGAGAGAAGTGGGGTCAAGATTAGGTTTCTTAAGAATGGGGATACGAGAGCATGTTTGAAGGAAGAGGGGAAGATGCCGGAGGAGAGCGAAAGATTAAAGAGGTGAGCGAGGTGGGAGCAGGTGGTGGGGGCAAGGGAGCGAAGAAGGTGGGAGGGGATGGGATCCAGGGGACAGGTAGTGGGTGGGGGGAGGATGAAATGAGAGAGTGGACTTCCTCACCCATGGTGGGGCGGAAGGAGTGCATGGGAAGGTGGCTAGGGGAGGACGGAAGAGTGGGGGGGGGGTGGAATCAAATCCTGTGAAATCAATTACCTTTCTCACACAAAAGACTATAATAATTCCTTATAAAAATGATCTTCGCTACAGAAAAGATAATGTTAAAATAAAACCAAACAATGACAAACTATAACATATTTCTTTAAGGAAATCTATGCTATTTTTAACAACTTTTTAAGAAAATCCATATAGAGCAATATAATAAAATATCACTACTTGGGAAGCTGTTCCATAAATAAATCCATTTATATTAGTATGTTGCACGTTCTATCTGTGTCTTCCCAAGTTAAAAAAAAACTAGAAGGAAACGCCACAAAATTCTAATATAAACTAAATATATTAACATCAGGGCTCTCCTTATTGCATTATTATCCCGAATAATACATTGTTTCCTCTAGTGAGTCAGGGAGTGAAAATAATAATATTATAACAGTTACTTTCTTCTCTACTAATTGATTATTACAGTCACAGTTACATTGATAGATCACTAGTATGTCAAGGTTACACTCAGCTGGGTCAATATGTGTCAAAAGAAAGCTGATTATTTTGACAGTCGCAGTTTGTTTTGGCTGCTACAACTTCACTGCCTGCGACTGACTGTCCGTGTTTTTCTTTTCGGTCTAGATGAGAGTTATTACTGATCATTCCAACATGTTATTTAACAACAATTTCCTGCGTATATATTAGAAGTCCTCTGAACAACAATATTTATAAGTGATTGATGTAATGCAAAAGTGTGTTTAATGCTGTTATTACACAATGAGACAAAGTACACAGCCATGGAACAATTAATGTAAAAACGTGATTGGTTATGGGATATTTCAATACAGTGCTCGGATAAGCTGATTTATGCTACAGATGAAACTGCATGTGTAGCGGAGAAACGCGTCAAGCTACAGCTACAGTCTGCTACCTATACACTAGTGCTTTATACAGCTATCTACAACACACACTCATATCCATGAACTCTGAATTAATCCTAGAGGAGAATGTGTTAAAGAGGAGAACTATCCGCTCTCTACGTGAACGGTGAGATGATTTTCAAAACTGGTTAATACCTCCTTATAGTGGTTTCTATATCGTAGGGACTGTGCCGGATCTGGCGGACTGTTTCTGCTACCAGGCTATATCCACATTATACACAGTGTTTGTCCCCTGTAAGGGACACAATATTATGTGACCTTATGGTTCCTAAATGTGATTATGTGTATGTGCATTACATCTTGAATTATGGCTGTGACCAATGTTATAGTCTGACATTTTTATATATATTCAAGTTGGTGATATATGAAGATAAAAGTTTCGTAAATATTTTTTATATCAATAAATACTCGTATGCATGGTCTTGCACATTTCTAAGATATTCCAGTATCTGTATTTTTATTCTAATTGTATGGGCAGCAGGGTGGCTCAGTGGTTAGCACTTCTGCCTCACAGCACTGGGGTCATGAGTTCAATTCCCGACCATGGCCTTATCTGTGTGGTGTTTGTATGTTCTCCCCGTGTTTGTGTGGGTTTCCTCCGGGTGCTCCGGTTTCCTCCCACACTCCAAACAAAAACATACTGATAGGCTAATTGGCTGCTATCAAATTGTTGACCCTAGTCTCTCTCTTTGTGTATGTTAGGAAATTTAGACTGTAAGCTCCAATGGGGCAGGGACTGATGTGAGTGAGTTCTCTGTACAGCGCTGTGGAATTAGTGGCGCTATATAAATAAATGATGATGATGATAAATTGTAAGGGGGTAAAAACGACTGCCAGGCACCGCCCCTGTCGGCAGTCAGTGACATCACTGGCTGCCGGCCTATCACCTTGCTGGCACCTCTATTTAAACCTGTCCCTGACACCATTCGGGTGCCAGAGTATCAGGTCTATTCCTGTCTCTGGTGTTCCATGTGCTGCCTAATTGCTTTGGACCTCCAGGTTAACTCTGCTTGTACCCTAACTTCTTTCCTGGATCTTGATTCGGTTTGCTTGCTCTTCTGGTTTGACCTCCACTATCCTGACTATCCCGTTGGATCACCCTCAGTACCGCATTGTCCAATCGGCTTGACCTAGATTGTGCTGACCACCCTCACCACTACTCCACAGGTAGCTGTCCTGGAGAACCGTGTCCTGCGCACCCTTTGCAGCAAAGCCAAGCATCCTTGCTGGTGAATACCGGAAGTGCGTTAGACTCCGCGCCTCCTTGTTCAGTAGCGCAAATACCAGTTAGTGGCTCCATCCAAATCACTATCCTGACAACGACCCAGCTCCAACTATTTAAAATCATTGTCCCGTGCTAGTTGAGCATTTTGGCGTAGTGTCGACTGCCCTCAGTTGATCTGTAAGACCATTTTTAATATCAACCAATGGCGCAATGCTGTTGGGAGACTGTAGATAATAGGGGTGTAGGACAGGTTATTCAAAAACCCCTTGACATTTGGCTGATGTCATGACAGGTCATGTAGCCTTCTTATTCAGCCAAAAGCCAAAAACCTCTCTCTGAAGCTGTGCAAGTGTGTTAGAATATTGGTAATGTATGGAATAAATAGAGAAGGTTTGGTAGGAGTTTAGCTATGATGGATATGATTCTTCCTAAGCAAGAAATATTATAACAACTCCATTTCTTAATTTGATAATGACGGGTATATAGTTATGTGTAAAGGAGCCATATTTAACGGCATTGATAGGAAAGCCTGACATTCTGCCAATCAGTGGAGCAGAAACTGGAGACTTAGAAGGGACATGGTCAGACGTGGTCAGACATGGTCAGATGTGGTCATAAGTATCAGATGCCGTCGGAAAAAGAGAGATGAAGCCAACATGGGTTTTGACATGTGAGATTTGACAAAGATCTTTAGATCATTGTAGGGGCCCATTTTTGAATCTCCGAAGAGGTTTGAACTGCAGTTTTCTGGGTATTACTGCATAATCAAGTAACAAAGCAATTTATCATTAGAGGATTCCAGCCTCATCCATGGCAAATCCAGTCCCCATAGGTGTCTATAGAGACTGCGATTATGCCCTATTTATCAAGATTTGAAATTTGGGGATTGACCCAGAAAGCTAGCGTCATTCTATCTTATGGGGAAGGCATCGTAGAAGAGGGATCTTCAAATCCCCCCTGGAGGCTTAGAGCTCCCCCCATCTCAAATTGTGCTGCCATAAGAACCTGTACTATAGACTATTCGCCCGGACAGGCTCCTATCAGATCCGCTGTCCGGGCTAATCAATTTTGTAAATTGCCAAGTTATTTCATGTCCTATCACTGCGATAAGAAATGATAATTAACATGCGCAATATGCAGCTGAGTAACCTACAGGTGAATGAAACAATACATTGTCCATGAGCATACATCAAAAGTGATTTATTCTGGAGTCCAGAAGAAAAAAATGGAAATAAGTAAAAATGTCAAAGCAGCTGCATTTATAACAACCATTCAAGAGCAGATAATTACTGACAGCAGGGAAGTGTCCCCCACAGAAGCACAGATATAAAAAAATGTGCTGCGAGAAAAGTCCTACAATTGGTAAAACATGTCCCTCATTCTTATCAGACAGTCCCATCATGGTGAGGAAGTGAAACGTTTCTGAAGGAACTTAGATAGTGTACATAGCTCCATTCCTTACTGCTCGGAATGTAAAGGAAAACAATGTAAATAATTGTGATAAGATTGATACCCTTAGATAGGATAAGATTCCAAAACATAATCCTGTATAGTAATATTGTACCTTGTCAGCTGCTTCTGGTCACAAGGCCCCCTGTCCTCTCTACATTAACACCCACGAGTGGCAGACAAGAAAGTCTGGAAAATGCGACCTAGATGTAATATTATTTGTTCTATGACGATTGTCCAAAATCTGTGAGTGTCTTATAGATGTGTGATCTGTGCTTGTACGGTTGTCACCTCATTAAATCATTATGTGCTGCCCGTCTTCTGGTGCCCATAGAGTGGAACCTGAGTCACATTTGATGCTGAACAAGGCTGTAGCTGTCCGTCGGTGGTTAGGACACTTCTCAGAGCCCCCAACTATATTATCTTATTAAAGACTGGTACCGCACGTACTTTCCACCAATCTCATGGCACTAACTCAGCCATGAGGATGTCCATAAATGACATAAACAAAATTTCAGACTAACCTTGAAGGTAAAATAACAAACAAAGTGTAAAAGTAAAGTATTAGCTCCTTGTTCCATTACAGACGGCTGAAGCTCCTCCTACATCCTTAGGACAGTGTCTTAAAGCAATCTGATAAAGGTCAAAATACTGATTGCAGTCATTTGAGCTACTGTGACATCACTAGCCCTTCCCAAGTGAATAAATCCACCAATCCACACAGTGTATTTCTGAAAAGTAAGTCTGACAAACTGTCAGTCAATATCTCCCGAGTTACCTCCTACGTGGTAATCAATTGCACTGGAGTGAAAGATCATGGTGAACACAGTGACCTCAGGATAAACACACCAGTTATTTCATGTATATTATTCAGCTCAGTATAATGCAGCCTTTAATATATATGTATTAATGTAAAACAATGACTTCACTTGCTCTTTAGTCATTAGGCGTAGCTGCACCTCATCCTGTATAAGACAAATCATGTTTAATGGTGCACATAGGTTATTGCCCCTCATATTATTCCTGCTAAGCAGACCATGCTACAAAAGAGTTGAAAGGTTAATTAATGAGGGCTCAGCCCTGGAAGGTCCGTTCACAATCTGTAAGTCCCCCCCCACACGTTCCTGTTCTAACACTGCGGTTTCCAGGTCGCTCACCTTACAGGGAACAGTCCTCCACATCCTAGTTCTTTCTATTATTTTCCTCCTTTAGGAATACAGATATTTTCCTGCTTAATCATTTTCATTTAGTGGCCTAATATTATCAGCTTTTGTTTATTGTTGCTGGTTAAGTCTTTTATAAACATTGTGGGATTAGACTTGATGTTTTTATTTCTAATTTCTTTATCAGTGTATCCTTTCTACACATGTTCTACATTCTTTCCACAAGGAATTTTCAGCTTCATCATCTCCGGCAGTTTCTTACTTAACCACATTGGCTGCACTTTATTCCTAGAGATTTTGTTGCCAAATGACTTCTCCAAAAACACTGAAGACCCCAATGGGCTCCACTGGGATTCTGTCCTCTCACACCCTCCTCAGAACTACCACTCTGTTCCCTCCCCTGGGATCCTGTCCCCTCACACCCTCCTCAGACCTATCACTCTGTCCCCTCCCCTGGGATCCTGTCCTCTCACACCCTCCTCTCTCCTATCACTCTGTCCCCTCCCCTGGGATCCTGTCCTCTCACACCCTCCTCTCTCCTATCACTCTGTCCCCTCCCCTTGGATCCTGTCCTCTCACACCCTCCTCAGACCTATCACTCTGTCCCCTCCCCTGGGATCCTGTCCTCTCACACCCTCCTCAGACCTATCACTCTATCGCCTCCCCTGGGATCCTGTCCTCTCACACCCTCCTCAGAACTACCACTCTGTCCCCTCCCCTGGGGTCCTGTCCCCTAATACCCTCCTCAGACCTATCACTCTGTCCCCTCCCCTGGGATCCTGTCCTCACACACCCTCCTCAGACCTATCACTCTGTCCCCTCCCCTGGGATCCTGTCCTCACACACCCTCCTCAGACATATCACTCTGTCCTCTCCCCTGGGATCCTGTCCCCTCACACCCTCCTCAGACCTATCACTCTGTACCCTCCCCTGGGATCCTGTCCTCACACACCCTCCTCAGACATATCACTCTGTCCCCTCCCCTGGGATCCTGTCCCCTCACACCCTCCTCAGACCTATCACTCTGTCCCCTCCCCTGGAATCCTGTCCTCACACACCCTCCTCAGACCTATCACTCTTTCCCCTCCCCTGGGATCCTGTCCTCACACACCCTCCTCAGACATATCACTCTGTCCCCTCCCCTGGGATCCTGTCCTCTCACACCCTCCTCAGACCTATCACTCTGTCCCCTCCCCTGGAATCCTGTCCTCACACACCCTCCTCAGACCTATCACTCTTTCCCCTCCCCTGGGATCCTGTCCTCTCACACCCTCTTCAGACCTATCACTCTGTCCTCTCCCCTGGGATCCTGTCCCCTCACACCCTCCTCAGAACTATCACTCTGTCCTCTCCCCTGGAATCCTGTCCCCTCACACCCTCCTCAGACCTATCACTCTGTCCCCTCCCCTGGGATCCTGTCCTCACACACCCTCTTCAGACCTATCACTCTGTCCCCTCTCCTGGGATCCTGTCCTCACACACCCTCCTCAGACCTATCACTCTGTTCCCTCCCCTGGGATCCTGTCCTCACACACCCTCCTCAGACCTATCACTCTGTCCCCTCCCCTGGGATCCTGTCCCCTCACACCCTCCTCAGACCTATCACTCTGTCCCCTCCCCTGGGATCCTGTCCCCTCACACCCTCCTCAGAACTATCACTCTGTCCCCTCCCCTGGGATCCTGTCCCCTCACACCCTCCTCAGAACTATCACTCTGCCCCCTCCCCTTGGATCCTGTCCCCTCACACCCTCCTCAGAACTATCACTCTGCCCCCTCCCCTTGGATCCTGTCCCCTCACACCCTCCTCAGAACTACCACTATGTCCCCTCCCCTGGGATCCTGTCCCCTCACACCCTCCTCAGAACTATCACTCTGTTCCCTCCCCTGGGATCCTGTCCCCTCACACCCTCCTCAGAACTATCACTCTGTTCCCTCCCCTGGGATCCTGTCCTCACACACCCTCCTCAGACCTATCACTCTGTCCCCTCCCCTGGGATCCTGTTCCCGCACACCCTCCTCAGACCTATCACTCTGTCCCCTCCCCTGGGATCCTGTCTTCACACACCCTCCTCAGACATATCACTCTGTCCCCTCCCCTGGGATCCTGTCCTCTCACACCCTCCTCAGACCTATCACTCTTTCCCCTCCCCTGGAATCCTGTCCTCACACACCCTCCTCAGACCTATCACTCTGTCCCCTCCCCTGGGATCCTGTCCTCACACACCCTCTTCAGACCTATCACTCTGTCCCCTCCCCTGGGATCCTGTCCTCACACACCCTCCTCGGAACTATCACTCTGTCCCCTCCCCTGGGATCCTGTCCCCTCACACCCTCCTCAGAACTATCACTCTTTCCCCTCCCCTGGGATCCTGTCCTCTCACACCCTCCACAGACCTATCACTCTGTCCCCTCCCCTGGGATCCTGTCCTCACACACCCTCCTCAGACCTATCACTCTGTCCTCTCCCCTGGAATCCTGTCCTCACACACCCTCCTCAGACCTATCACTCTGTCCCCTCCCCTGGGATCCTGTCCTCACACACCCTCCTCAGACCTATCACTCTGTCCTCTCCCCTGGGATCCTGTCCTCACACACCCTCCTCTCTCCTATCACTCTGTCCTCTCCCCTGGAATCCTGTCCTCACACACCCTCCTCAGAACTATCACTCTGTCCCCTCCCCTGGGATCCTGTCCTCACACACCCTCCTCAGACCTATCACTCTGTCCTCTCCCCTGGAATCCTGTCCTCACACACCCTCCTCAGAACTATCACTCTGTCCCCTCCCCTGGGATCCTGTCCTCACACACCCTCCTCAGACCTATCACTCTTTCCCCTCCCCTGGGATCCTGTCCTCACACACCCTCCTCAGACCTATCACTCTGTCCTCTCCCCTGGAATCCTGTCCTCACACACCCTCCTCAGACCTATCACTCTTTCCCCTCCCCTGGGATCCTGTCCCCTCACACCCTCCTCAGAACTATCACTCTGTTCCCTCCCCTGGGATCCTGTCCCCTCACACCCTCCTCAG
This sequence comes from Mixophyes australis, assembly GCA_036250195.1. Lineage (NCBI taxonomy): Eukaryota > Metazoa > Chordata > Amphibia > Anura > Limnodynastidae > Mixophyes > Mixophyes australis. The sequence goes on from JAVHZZ010000001.1 coordinate 491,436,886, forward strand.
ACCTATCACTCTGTCCCCTCCCCTGGGATCCTGTCCTCACACACCCTCCTCAGACCTATCACTCTGTCCTCTCCCCTGGGATCCTGTCCCCTCACACCCTCCTCAGACCTATCACTCTGCCCCCTCCCCTTGGATCCTGTCCCCTCACACCCTCCTCAGAACTATCACTCTTTCCCCTCCCCTGGGATCCTGTCCTCACACACCCTCCTCAGACCTATCACTCTTCCCCCTCCCCTGGGATCCTGTCCTCACACACCCTCCTCAGACCTATCACTCTGTCCTCTCCCCTGGGATCCTGTCCTCACACACCCTCCTCAGACCTATCACTCTGTCCTCTCCCCTGGGATCCTGTCCCCTCACACCCTCCTCAGACCTATCACTCTGTCCTCTCCCCTGGGATCCTGTCCCCTCACACCCTCCTCAGACCTATCACTCTGTCCCCTCCCCTGGGATCCTGTCCCCTCACACCCTCCTCAGACCTATCACTCTGCCCCCTCCCCTTGGATCCTGTCCCCTCACACCCTCCTCAGAACTATCACTCTTTCCCCTCCCCTGGGATCCTGTCCTCACACACCCTCCTCAGACCTATCACTCTGTCCTCTCCCCTGGGATCCTGTCCCCTCACACCCTCCTCAGACCTATCACTCTGTCCTCTCCCCTGGGATCCTGTCCCCTCACACCCTCCTCAGACCTATCACTCTGCCCCCTCCCCTTGGATCCTGTCCCCTCACACCCTCCTCAGACCTATCACTCTTTCCCCTCCCCTGGGATCCTGTCCCCTCACACCCTCCTCAGAACTATCACTCTGTTCCCTCCCCTGGGATCCTGTCCCCTCACACCCTCCTCAGACCTATCACTCTGTCCCCTCCCCTGGAATCCTGTCCTCACACACCCTCCTCAGACCTATCACTCTGTCCTCTCCCCTGGAATCCTGTCCTCACACACCCTCCTCAGACCTATCACTCTGTCCTCTCCCCTGGGATCCTGTCCCCTCACACCCTCCTCAGACCTATCACTCTGCCCCCTCCCCTTGGATCCTGTCCCCTCACACCCTCCTCAGAACTATCACTCTTTTCCCTCTCCTGGGAGGGACAATAGGAGCAATATGGCATTGTTCAGAGACCAACAGATGTTTGCAGCAGCCAATGAGAGGAGTTGACGGAGTGAGGGCATTTCTTGCTAAGTACAGAGAACAAGTGGACATCACAGGACTTTAGGGGGTCAGAGGTGCATTACACAGATATTTAGGGGAAGTTAAGAGAGATGAGAGCATGACTACATTAAGAGTCACCTGGCGCTTTATCTGGAGAAGAACTCCCCACATTTCCTCATATAAGTGTTTACATCTGAATAACCTGATCAGGAAGGTCAGCGTTTACACTAAAAACACCACACACAATAGAGAAACCGGCTACAATAACACAAGACCACAGCTGTGACCCAACCAGCCGTTATATCATCAGATAACTCACCAGACATCACTGTCTTTACAAATAAGGGATTTGTCTGCTTCCTTGATTTTATACAATTATGGAGGATAATTTCTTCCTCCATCCTGCTCCTCTAAGGCATCTAATGACATCGTTTTACATATGTCAGGGTGGCTGCCCGCACTGTAAACAGAGTCTGTAGATATAATAGAGAATGTGTAAGAAACAAGATAGGGAGATTATTTCTGCAAATGACGTTTAGAGTACCGCTAAGTGTATCGCCTATAGAGGGCGTTTCTGTGGTACGCTAATGTCTCGGCTTATATAACCGCTGTAATGTTACAGCTGGACGAGTTCAAGCTCTGCCAGATAGCACTACCTGTAGATCCCACAGTAGCTGGACTCAGAGGCGAGACCACTGCATTGACGGCTGTCGCCCCGAGCGGGTCCATATCTCGCTCTCAAGCCATATTCGCAGGTACCTCAACTTTCCTATAGCCTTGTGAAGGGACTTAACATTAACCTGCTCTGGAAATCTCTTTAATGAACTTAAAGCACATCACGTGTCCTCCGATGCGGGACAATGACGGACTATGACCTTTTCTCACCTTTGTTTTGACACCATAATAAATGCATATTATTACCTAGCTGATGCAAGTAAGGACCAGGCCCGGCGCTCCCATTAGGCAACCTTAGGCATTTGCCTAGGGCGCCGGGACCTGCAGGGCTCGGGAGAGAAGTGCAGCGGCGGCGGGGTGCTGTTTTTCAGTGTCCGCGGCGCATCTCACACATGATCACTGACATCAGTGATCATGTGACAGTCTGTCCGGCGGCGCCTCGGTGAAGTATCACAATGTCTGTCAGTGACAGACAGTGTGAATAAAGTTCTTTCCCGACGCCCCCCTCCCCTTCCAGCATGCATCGCTCCGCCTCCTGTGTGCAGAAGGCAAGGAGCAGCCATAGAAAAGAAAAGAAAAGAGAAGAGAAGTGAAGAGGAGAGAAGAAAAGAGAAGAGGTTTGAAGAGCCCCCCTGCATCTGACCAGGCTTCAGGAGAAAAGAGTGAGGTAAATAAAATCTAATTATTTATTTATTTAGTGTGTTCGTTGGGGGGGGTGCGGCGGGGCAGGGGGGGGGTGTTGAAATTTTGCCTAGGGTGCCGAGAACCCTAGCACCGGCCCTGGTAAGGACAGCTTAGTAACTGAGAAGAATGCAACACATTCTACCCCCTCTAAAGACTAATTAAACCCAAAACTGCAAAAAAAATGTGGGTGGCATTCCACAAGTCACACATTATTCCAGAACATTGCTTAACTAGGATCCGGGTTCCACCCAAAAATCTGCCACGCTCCGGTGATGGTGTCCTCGCCCCTGACGACCATCAACGCGCTTCCGGCAGGGGTGAGGAGAACATTGGCGGACCCACCGGACTGAGCGTATCACCAGACCAAGGTAAGTATAATTTTGCACTAATGTATGGAACCCCATCCAAAATTGATTGCAATGATCAGGTGGAGATTATACCTTAACACGCAGGAGGCCTTATATATAGGTCTCTCTCCGCTCACAGATGCCTAGATGGAAGCCGCTCATGTTACATGTTTAGTGACGTCACAGCCATGTACAGAACGCTGACCTCATACTTATCTCTACTAAAGCTGAGTCGTGTAGAAGATAAACACTGCGGGATATTTAAGAAAACTGGTGCCCAGGAAAAAAGGTGCTATGGTGCATATCAATTCATGAGATTATTTCACTTTTCTCAAACAGTTTAGAAATTGAAAGCAGGGATCTTATTGGTTGCTATTAGAGATGCTCAGGCTCGGTTCCTCGAGAACCGAACACACCAGAACTTAGGGGATCCGAGTACCGAGCCGGCTCGGTATTGTCGCATGCCCTCGAGAGGTTTGAATTCCTTTTTAAGATCCAACATAGCGAGGGGTGGGAGGGAGGGCGGACCCCCATTTTTCTTTTCTGCCACTGCTGTGTGCCAATGTGTCCTAGATGTGCTAGGAACTGCCGTGTGTTTGTGTCATTGCTCTGTCGCTTACCATCCAGCCAGGTCGCTGCAGTATTTGTCCGAAAGTATATGAAAATAATATTGTGATCTGTGAGGTGGTCAAAATTGACTGCAAATGACTTGAACTTAGTGATATTGAGGTTAATAATAACGTAGGAACATAAAAGGAGCAAAATTATGTGATTTTAGCATATTTTAGGAATTTTTCTAAAAAAATCCAAAACCAAAACACACGAGGGTGGTTTTGCCAAAACCAAAACCAAAACACGAAGCTAATCTAGATCCAAAACCAAAACCAAAACCAGTTCACGGGGGTCAGTGAGCATCTCTAGTTGCTATAGGTAACAGCACATTTTTAATCTACGCCAGTTTTTATAAATATCCCTCATGTGGTCTTTGTATCAGTATGAACAGATCTCGGGGATGCAAAGTGTGACACACGCGAAGGGCAATAGAGGGACTGAGGCCATTATGGGGACAATGACGTAAGATACAAGGAATACTTCGGATTTCATGTTTACAACCCGCGGTTATTTTAGCAAATCACAGCCCCCAATTTACAAGCTATTCTCACAATATATAAACTGGGTCTTATACATAAGGAATAAGAACTTCTGCTCAAAATACAGAAACAAACTCTTGCTGACTTTTGATAGGCAGATCCCGAAGGACTGCCGCTCCATAGTAACCCCTGTAACCACGGAAACAGTCATTGCAGTCCACAGTTTGTTTCCATGGTTATAGATCTATTGAAGAGTGTTGGTTCTTTTCAGCCTTTCTTCAACTGACAGCAACAGGCAACAAAGTGTGTTTCTCCGTTTTAAGTAACTGATTTCAGGCAGAAGTCCTATTTCAATGATCAGGAATTATACTATTACGGTTTAATGTTCAGCACAATTATTTTAATTAGGCAATATCCTGGAACAGATTTGTCCTCAATATTTTCCAGGAAATCACAAGAGATCTGGAGATATAAAAATAAGTCTGAGGAAGTGGTCACTGGTTGGATATTTTTATGAAAACTTGACAATATTATTTCCATGGAAGAATGACTTATGGATGCTGGGATCACAGTCAGATCAGTCCCAGCTTGTAAAACTTAGCAGATAAACACTCAGGGCCTGATTCGTTAAGTTAAATACTGTCTGATTTTCATGTAGCACACAAATATCAACTTTAAATTTCAGTGTACAAATAAGCTATCAAGTATTTGTGTGCTACATGTAAAAACAGACAGTATCTAACTTATGTGCAAAATAGAAAACTAATTTGCACCCCTTCCATTGTAACATGGTTTTGTCCAGAAGAAAACTTACTCCATTTTTTACTTAACTTTCCTTAATGAATCAGGCCCCTAGATCTGCTCTAACAGACAATACACTGCAGGATATGCCCGATACATATGTGGAATATCAACACCCAAAAGAATGCACATAAAATAAAATAAAAACTATTCAATTAATGTCACCTTGAAACAATATATTCATTAATGACAAAACATTAAAAAAAATTTTTTCCTGTTTCATTTTTAATCCATGAAATACATTTATTAGGATGTTATTACTGTCGAGTGTACATAAAATGTGTTCTTACAGTTGCTCTCATTAATAAATCAGAACCTCTGTGTTTTCCGATCCACCTTGTCCTACTTGATTCCTGCTACCATTAGTCCATGATGTAATAAGATTATAATGTGGTGCCACAGGTGCTCATGAGAAAACATTGCCCAATTATAAATATAGAGTATTGTCATTTTAGTACCTAAAAATGTTACGTAAGACAAATTCACCAAACAAAAAACATTTAGCTGCTGTGGCCTCCTCGCTCGGGGTATAATCTGACATATTACCCAGTAATCAGGGGGTAACAGTTTTCGTATAGGCCAAATCTAAATGAAATAATGTTAAAACACAGAATCTCTCAGACACAACAGTAACAATTGTTTATTCAGTTCTACAAAACAGAATCCATAAGTAATGTCTCCCCATAATGTGCCTTTATCGTCTGTCCCAGAATAATGCTGGGATGAGGGGCATGAAGGGTAAAATACCCCTCTGTTAGCTCCATGTGCTGTGTACACAAGATCCCATGTAACTGGTCCCTATACCTTCTGCCACTCTGTCACTGTCCAATAGGATCACTGCTCTATCCCCGCTTGTGTTACTGTCCAATGGGATCACTGCTCTATCACCACTTGTATCACTGTCCAATGGGATCACTGCTCTATCCCCACTTGTATCTGTCAGGCGCCGTCCCCGTGCTGTGTCCGTCGCAAAGGGACGGACGCCTGTTCCTGCCGACGAGCGGGGATAGAGCTCCGGCGCGTCATGCCTCTTGCAGATTTCGGCGGTGGTGTTCAGCGTTACCACCGCCAATAGGTAGGCCAGCCCCTCCACATTATAAATAGCTAGCTCTGGCACCTAGTGGGTGCCAGAGTATTAGGTCCCTAATCTCCAGCGTTATAGAGTTTCTGCATCTTTGTGTCTCACTGTGTATGACCCGGCTTGATCCTGACTATCCCTGTTTCCAGTGCTCCTCATGAATTGACCCGACTACGTTTGACCCCCCTTCTATCTCCAGTGCTCCTGATATTTGACCGGCTAGTTTTTGACCACGCTTACGGACTTCCCCACTGACATCTCCTGATTGCACGGCTTGACCCGGACCGCCTGACACCTCTTCCATTCTAAACGCTTCACTGGTTGCTCCCTCTGAGGACCGCGACCTGCGTGTCTCCCGCAGCAAAGTCCATACTCCCTTGCGGGGGTTCCTGGCGAAGACCTGGGACACGTTAGACTCCGCACCTCTTTGGTGAGTAGTGCTGAAACCAGTAAGCTACGTACCCCCTAGTTCCGTGACAGTATCACTGTCCAATAGGATAACTGCTCTATACCCGCTTGTGTCACTGTCCAATAGGATCACTGCTCTATCCCCGCTTGTATCACTGTCCAATAGGATCACTGCTCTATCCCCGCTTGTATCACTGTCCAATAGGATAACTGCTCTATCCCCGCTTGTGTCACTGCCCAATAGGATCACTACTCTATCCCCGCTTGTGTCACTGTCCAATAGGATCACTACTCTATCCCCGATTGTGTCACTGTCCAATAGGATAACTGCTCTATCCCCGCTTGTATCACTGTCCAATAGGATCACTACTCTTTTTCCCCACTTGTATCACTGTCCAATAGGATCACTCCTCTATCCCCGCTTGTATCACTGTCCAATAGGATCACTACTCTTTTTCCCCACTTGTGTCACTGTCCAATAGGATCACTACTCTTTTTCCCCACTTGTATCACTGTCCAATAGGATCACTGCTCTATCCCCGCTCTCTCCTGAGTACAGAGACAACAGTGTGAATAGACTCATCTCACAAGAGGTGTCCAGGTCATCACTATACATCAGCCTGCGTCACTATCTATTGTAGAACTACAAGTCCCAGGGACAAATGGCATACAGGCATGATCTGGCAGCGTCTGGCATGGGGGTCTGAAGTGAGCTCATGGTGAACTACAGTGATAATGGATCAGTGAACATGGAATATGGTATTAAAATCACATAAAACTGGTAAAAAATATTTAGAAAATAATCGATAATGAGATTTTTTCAGTATGTTTTGCATGATTACCCGTTCAGTTGGCCTCAGGGGGGCGCTATTTTATTAGAGTCTACACAGAATATAGAGCATGTTATAGAACAGCAGAATAAGTAACATCTTCAGTAACTTATCTTTCCTGATGCTATTAATGTATTTATATCACCTGTTCCTTCCCATTGTTTCATGATCTTTGACGACGGCATGGAGCTCAGCAGAGGTGTCTAGAGGAATTCCTTTCAGGTCCCATTCAAATCCCTACAGGAAGACACATAACATTCTATAAACACAATGTTACATTGTTATTCACTAGTGCCAAACCTGCACTTTGTCCCATTGTACACCCAGATTCTCTAGAATATTCATGGGAAGAGCATGAATTCTGCATATACTAATGGGCGTGGCAGTTCTGGGTGTGGCTAGGCGGATGGGTGGCTAAGCCTAGGTACACACTCCCCCAATGATTGCACGAAAAACCTCCAGTCAGTCGGCATCCGACCGTTCGGTCAGATATCGGGTGAGTGTGTATAGTGACACCAAGATCTAAAGTCGTCCCAAAGTGCCAACCATCATTTCCTTTGGTTGGTCACACTGGTTAATATTTTCCGACCAATCACCGACCGATCATGCAGTGTGTATGCACTCATCATGCTCACGGTCTCCATAGAGGTTACAGAGTCGGGCTCTTTTCAGCTGATGTTAGTGATGAATGTCCCAGTGAATAAATGTAGAGAGCGCTGTAGAAGGAATAATTCACTTGTTCGTTCTGAGACAGAATGTTTCGTTTCAGAGTCACAGAAGCTTACGAAATTCATTAGGACATGTGGATGGCTATAACAAGGCGGTTTTAATGAGTGTCACAATATGACAAGAATGAATGAATGAATATTGTGCTGTCATTCTCTAGAGACTAGAGGACCAGATGAAGGACCAGATGAAGAGCACAGATCTGAAGGTAAATCCTGTCAGTGTGTACGCATGAATCGTCAGACTGATCGGACCTTCAGTCATTGGTATAAACATTTGATATAACACATCAGTCGGAACACTCTTCAGTGTGTACCTAATCTAAGTATGCTCTCAGTGAATTAATATAACTAGTTATGTACCCACATAGATAATGAGGAATGTAGGAGGTGGGAATGAGGAATGTAGGAGGTGGTAATGAGGAATGTAGGAGGTGGTAATGAGGAATGGAGGAGATGGTAATAAGGAATGAAGGAGGTGGTAATGAGGAATGTAGGAGGTGGTAATGAGGAATGTAGGAGGTGGTAATGAGGAATGTAGGAGGTGGTAATAAGGAATGAAGGAGGTGGTAATGAGGAATGTAGGAGGTGGTAATGAGGAATGAAGGAGGTGGTAATAAGGAATGTAGGAGGTGGTAATGAGGAATGTAGGAGGTGGTAATGAGGAATGTAGGAGGTGGTAATGAGGAATGAAGGAGGTGGTAATGAGGAATGAAGGAGGTGGTAATAAGGAATGGGGGAGGTGGTAATAAGGAATGTAGGAGGTGGTAATGAGGAATGTAGGAGGTGGGAATGAGGAATGTAGGAGGTGGTAATGAGAAATGGGGGAGGTGGTAATGAGGAATGTAGGAGGTGGTAATGAGGAATGAAGGAGATGGTAATAAGGAATGGGGGAGGTGGTAATAAGGAATGTAGGAGGTGTTAATGAGGAATGTAGGAGGTGGGAATGAGGAATGTAGGAGGTGGTAATGAGGAATGGGGGAGGTGGTAATGAGGAATGAAGGAGGTGGTAATAAGGAATGTAGGAGGTGGTAATAAGGAATGAAGGAGGTGGTAATGAGGAATGTAGGAGGTGGTAATGAGGAATGGAGGAGGTGGTAATGAGGAATGTAGGAGGTGGTAATGAGGAATGAAGGAGGTGGTAATAAGGAATGAAGGAGGTGGTAATGAGGAATGGAGGAGGTGGTAATGAGGAATGGGGGAGGTGGTAATAAGGAATGTAGGAGGTGGTAATGAGGAATGTAGGAGGTGGGAATGAGGAATGTAGGAGGTGGTAATGAGGAATGGGGGAGGTGGTAATGAGGAATGTAGGAGGTGGTAATAAGGAATGAAGGAGGTGGTAATGAGGAATGAAGGAGGTGGTAATGAGGAATGAAGGAGGTGGTAATAAGGAATGTAGGAGGTGGTAATGAGGAATGAAGGAGGTGGTAATGAGGAATGAAGGAGGTGGTAATGAGGAATGAAGGAGGTGGTAATGAGGAATGGGGGAGGTGGTAATAAGAAATGGGGGAGGTGGTAATGAGGAATGGGGGAGGTGGTAATGAGGAATGAAGGAAGTGGTAATGAGGAATGAAGGAGGTGGTTATGAGGAATGAAGGAGGTGGTAATGAGCAATGAAGGAGGTGGTAATGAGGAATGAAAGAGGTGGTAATGAGGAATGAAGGAGGTGGTAATGAGGAATGAAGGAGGTGGTAATGAGGAATGGGGGAGGTGGTAATGAGGAATGAAGGAGGTGGTAATGAGGAATAAAGGAGGTGGTAATGAGGAATGTAGGAGGTGGTAATGAGGAATGGAGGAGATGGTAATAAGGAATGAAGGAGGTGGTAATGAGGAATGTAGGAGGTGGTAATGAGGAATGAAGGAGGTGGTAATAAGGAATGTAGGAGGTGGTAATGAGGAATGTAGGAGGTGGTAATGAGGAATGGAGGAGATGGTAATAAGGAATGAAGGAGGTGGTAATGAGGAATGTAGGAGGTGGTAATGAGGAATGTAGGAGGTGGTAATGAGGAATGTAGGAGGTGGTAATAAGGAATGAAGGAGGTGGTAATGAGGAATGTAGGAGGTGGTAATGAGGAATGAAGGAGGTGGTAATAAGGAATGTAGGAGGTGGTAATGAGGAATGTAGGAGGTGGTAATGAGGAATGTAGGAGGTGGTAATGAGGAATGTAGGAGGTGGTAATAAGGAATGAAGGAGGTGGTAATGAGGAATGTAGGAGGTGGTAATGAGGAATGAAGGAGGTGGTAATAAGGAATGTAGGAGGTGGTAATGAGGAATGTAGGAGGTGGTAATGAGGAATGTAGGAGGTGGTAATGAGGAATGAAGGAGGTGGTAATGAGGAATGGAGGAGATGGTAATAAGGAATGGGGGAGGTGGTAATAAGGAATGGGGGAGGTGGTAATAAGGAATGAAGGAGGTGGTAATGAGGAATGTAGGAGGTGGTAATGAGGAATGGAGGAGGTGGTAATGAGGAATGGAGGAGATGGTAATAAGGAATGAAGGAGGTGGTAATGAGGAATGTAGGAGGTGGTAATGAGGAATGTAGGAGGTGGTAATGAGGAATGTAGGAGGTGGTAATAAGGAATGAAGGAGGTGGTAATGAGGAATGTAGGAGGTGGTAATGAGGAATGAAGGAGGTGGTAATAAGGAATGTAGGAGGTGGTAATGAGGAATGTAGGAGGTGGTAATGAGGAATGTAGGAGGTGGTAATGAGGAATGAAGGAGGTGGTAATGAGGAATGAAGGAGGTGGTAATAAGGAATGGGGGAGGTGGTAATAAGGAATGTAGGAGGTGGTAATGAGGAATGTAGGACGTGGGAATGAGGAATGTAGGAGGTGGTAATGAGAAATGGGGGAGGTGGTAATGAGGAATGTAGGAGGTGGTAATGAGGAATGAAGGAGATGGTAATAAGGAATGGGGGAGGTGGTAATAAGGAATGTAGGAGGTGTTAATGAGGAATGTAGGAGGTGGGAATGAGGAATGTAGGAGGTGGTAATGAGGAATGGGGGAGGTGGTAATGAGGAATGAAGGAGGTGGTAATGAGGAATGGAGGAGATGGTAATAAGGAATGGGGGAGGTGGTAATAAGGAATGGGGGAGGTGGTAATAAGGAATGAAGGAGGTGGTAATGAGGAATGTAGGAGGTGGTAATGAGGAATGGAGGAGGTGGTAATGAGGAATGTAGGAGGTGGTAATGAGGAATGAAGGAGGTGGTAATAAGGAATGAAGGAGGTGGTAATGAGGAATGGAGGAGGTGGTAATGAGGAATGGGGGAGGTGGTAATAAGGAATGTAGGAGGTGGTAATGAGGAATGTAGGAGGTGGGAATGAGGAATGTAGGAGGTGGTAATGAGGAATGGGGGAGGTGGTAATGAGGAATGTAGGAGGTGGTAATAAGGAATGAAGGAGGTGGTAATGAGGAATGTAGGAGGTGGTAATGAGGAATGAAGGAGGTGGTAATGAGGAATGAAGGAGGTGGTAATAAGGAATGTAGGAGGTGGTAATGAGGAATGAAGGAGGTGGTAATGAGGAATAAAGGAGGTGGTAATGAGGAATGAAGGAGGTGGTAATGAGGAATGGGGGAGGTGGTAATAAGAAATGGGGGAGGTGGTAATGAGGAATGGGGGAGGTGGTAATGAGGAATGAAGGAGGTGGTAATGAGGAATGAAGGAGGTGGTAATGAGGAATGAAGGAGGTGGTAATGAGCAATGAAGGAGGTGGTAATGAGGAATGAAGGAGGTGGTAATGAGGAATGTAGGAGGTGGTAATGAGGAATGTAGGAGGTGGTAATGAGGAATGAAGGAGGTGGTAATGAGGAATGAAGGAGGTGGTAATAAGGAATGGGGGAGGTGGTAATAAGGAATGTAGGAGGTGGTAATGAGGAATGTAGGAGGTGGGAATGAGGAATGTAGGAGGTGGTAATGAGAAATGGGGGAGGTGGTAATGAGGAATGTAGGAGGTGGTAATGAGGAATGAAGGAGATGGTAATAAGGAATGGGGGAGGTGGTAATAAGGAATGTAGGAGGTGTTAATGAGGAATGTAGGAGGTGGGAATGAGGAATGTAGGAGGTGGTAATGAGGAATGGGGGAGGTGGTAATGAGGAATGAAGGAGGTGGTAATGAGGAATGGAGGAGATGGTAATAAGGAATGGGGGAGGTGGTAATAAGGAATGGGGGAGGTGGTAATAAGGAATGAAGGAGGTGGTAATGAGGAATGTAGGATGTGGTAATGAGGAATGGAGGAGGTGGTAATGAGGAATGTAGGAGGTGGTAATGAGGAATGAAGGAGGTAGTAATAAGGAATGAAGGAGGTGGTAATGAGGAATGGAGGAGGTGGTAATGAGGAATGGGGGAGGTGGTAATAAGGAATGTAGGAGGTGGTAATGAGGAATGTAGGAGGTGGGAATGAGGAATGTAGGAGGTGGTAATGAGGAATGGGGGAGGTGGTAATGAGGAATGTAGGAGGTGGTAATAAGGAATGAAGGAGGTGGTAATGAGGAATGTAGGAGGTGGTAATGAGGAATGAAGGAGGTGGTAATAAGGAATGTAGGAGGTGGTAATGAGGAATGAAGGAGGTGGTAATGAGGAATGAAGGAGGTGGTAATGAGGAATGAAGGAGGTGGTAATGAGGAATGGGGGAGGTGGTAATAAGAAATGGGGGAGGTGGTAATGAGGAATGGGGGGGGTGGTAATGAGGAATGAAGGAGGTGGTAATGAGGAATGAAGGAGGTGGTAATGAGGAATGAAGGAGGTGGTAATGAGGAATGAAGGAGGTGGTAATGAGGAATGGGGGAGGTGGTAATGAGGAATGAAGGAGGTGGTAATGAGGAATGAAGGAGGTGGTAATGAGGAATGTAGGAGGTGGTAATAAGGAATGTAGGAGGTGGTAATGAGGAATGGGGGAGGTGATAATGAGGAATGTAGGAGGTGGTAATAAGGAATGAAGGAGGTGGTAATGAGGAATGAAGGAGGTGGTAATAAGGAATGAAGGAGGTGGTAATGAGGAATGTAGGAGGTGGTAATAAGGAATGTAGGAGGTGGTAATAAGGAATGGCTGAGGTGATAATGAGGAATGTAGGAGGTGGTAATAAGGAATGAAGGAGGTGGTAATGAGGAATGTAGGAGGTGGTAATAAGGAATGAAGGAGGTGGTAATAAGGAATGAAGGAGGTGGTAATGAGGAATGGAGGAGGTGGTAATGAGGAATGAAGTAGGTGGTAATAAGGAATGTAGGGGGTGGTAATAAGGAATGAAGGAGGTGGTAATGAGGAATGTAGGAGGTGGTAATAAGGAATGAAGGAGGTGGTAATAAGGAATGAAGGAGGTGGTAATGAGGAATGAAGTAGGTGGTAATAAGGAATGTAGGGGGTGGTAATGAGGAATGAAGGAGGTGGTAATGAGGAATGAAGGAGGTGGTAATAAGGAATGAAGGAGGTGGTAATGAGGAATGTAGGAGGTGGTAATAAGGAATGGGAGAGGTGATAATGAGGAATGTAGGAGGTGGTAATAAGGAATGAAGGAGGTCGTAATGAGGAATGTAGGAGGTGGTAATAAGGAATGAAGGAGGTGGTAATGAGGAATGGGGGAGGTGGTAATGAGGAATGTAGGAGGTGGTAATGAGGAATGGGGGAGGTGGTAATAAGGAATGTAGGAGGTGGTAATGAGGAATGTAGGAGGTGGTAATAAGGAATGAAGGAGGTGGTAATAAGGAATGTAGGAGGTAGTAATGAGGAATGGGGGAGGTGGTAATAAGGAATGAAGGAGGTGGTAATGAGGAATGGAGGAGGTGGTAATGAGGAATGGAGGAGGTGTTAATGAGGAATGGGGGAGGTGGTAGTAAGGAATGAAGGAGGTGGTAATGAGTATTGGGTATGACTTTAATATGACATCATTACTCTCTCCATTGATTCCAGCTAGAACAGAAGTCCTGCAAAAATAGGCATAGATTGCTTTACTGGGGGCCGCTCCAAACGCCAGGATGTGGGCAGTCACCATGAAAGCGCCAGGCGGGCACACAGGTGTATATGTGAAAACACGTTCTGGAAGTTCTGTTTTATTATATGACCTTTACTGTATCCTGACACTTACAGCTGGTGTCCTCACTCATGAGCTACTGACAGGATTCGGATACAGGATGAGGGAAGAGATAATAACATAACGAGCGACACAACAGATCCAGGCTTATTCGCACCTCTTTCTGTGTACATAATAATACATACGTGTTTAATCATTCCATATCTACCTGTCCAACCATGAATGCAGACTCCCAGCTGCTGTCCCTCCAGCCTGTATAATGCGATCTGGGTGTGGGCATTTGTTACATGTCAGCCCCTATACCATAGCAGTGAGTGTATCTGAATGTAACTTCATGTCAGTGCTGTATGAAGCACGCATGTTAGTAACATGCAAACACCAGGACGTGTAACTTCAGGCTGCGTCTGCGTGTTACACGTTACATGTAAACTCCCATGATCACCTGGTCTGTGTGGATAATGACTCTGCAACAGGCTGCACTATATACTGTATGTATATATACAAATGACATGGAAAGCAGATGGCATCTCAGCATCGCTGAGCTCTCACCTCGTTCCAGATCGGGTTCTGGTTATTCTTGATGACTTTGGTTCTCTTCTTAACACCTAGAAAACAATATGACATAGGACACAATATTACAATTACTTCGTCTACAGACCATACAATAAACCTTTATACTGCAATCTAAGGAGTCTGAGTGTAACCTAATAAAGACAGGGATCGTACAGGAAACTGGTGGATGGCTTTCAAATAGACATTACAGGTTTATGCAACTAAAACTTTGATGCAGGATTCTATCAGTCTTCAGTGTTGTCCGGGCACCTGGACACTGCAGCAATTACCCCTTTATTTAATTGCACCTTGTTAGTTATAAATTGATTGGGTAACCTGTATTTTCTTCTTTTTGGAGATTGCAGCCACTACTGCGATATTACAGGGGTGTCCTTATCCCAAATTATAAAATGTTCATGAAGTTTTCTGTTAACTGTGATGATTATATGTTCCTCTGTATGTCCTGTGTAACCCACGTCACGTGTAGGATGGTAGATAGTCAGTTCTTCTGCTTTACTGCCCAGATACTGCTAATACCTGTGACATACGTGTAACCGCAAGTCATTTCCTCTATAACGCGTGATCAGCGGCTTCAGCCGCATTAAACATATGGGGCCTAATTCATCAAGGACCGTAAATCCAACACACTGTGCATTTTTTTTAAATGCCCATAAATTGGGCATACACATGTCTGTATTTAACAAGGAGCGGATGTAAAGATACGTGTGGTGATGAATACGGGTCTAGGTCCGTTCTGCTCTACCAGACAATACACTGCAGGATACGTCCAATAAGTATCATCATCATCATCATCATTTATTTATATAGCGCCACTAATTCCACAGCGCTGTACAGAGAACTCACTCACATCAGTCCCTGCCCCATTCGGGCTTACAGTCTAAATTATGTATGTGGAATATCAAGACCCAAAAGAACACAGCAGAGCACAGAAAGAAAAAATATTCAATTAATGTAAACTGTTACTAATATAGTCATTAATGACAAAATATTAAAAAATAAAAGGTTTTTTTTTTCCCCCTCCACAAAATACATTTATGAGGATGTTATTAATGTCTATTGTACATAAAAGGTGAATTGGTTGATGCTGCGTTCACTGGCGTATGGTTAGTTTCAGGGCATGCACAATGCAATTTTACGCAAAATACAGCAGTATCGGCATTTACGTGCTTTAATGCATCAGGTCCACGATGTTAAATAGAAACCGTTGACCCAATATCTTACTTCAGCCCTTTAGTTGAAGTGGGAAGTAAGAGAGAATAGTGAGTGCAGAGCGTTGGGTGAAATGGGTCATAGTGAAAACTGTTTGCACACGTGGGAGATATAGGGATAGATTTATCAAACATTCTAAAAAAGGGAAAGTGGAAATGTTGCCCAGAGCAACCAATCGGATTCTAGCTCTCATTTTATCGAATGTGTTACATAAATGATAGTTATGGTCTGATTGGTTGCTGTGGGCAACATCTCCAATTTTCCATTTTGGCTCATGGAGTCGCTAAGGATGGTGACGTCAGGGTATATTTATCATACGGCCAGCGGAAAACATATCGCTGCACATGAGCAAACTGAGACAAGAAATATTCGCCTCCTTCCCCGTCCTCCCCCCATTACACCACAAAGCAGAAGGAACTCTCCTAAAATAAAATTCTGTATTGCTTTAAATCCCGATTTGTGCGAAATAAATATCACTATAGCAATAAAAGAGCTCGTTACGGGTGTAACATTACATTTATTCAAATCAAAGAAATATTCTGAAGCAAATAGAAAGTAACTTCCAAAACACATTAAACTGCAAAAACAAAGTTTTCTTGTAATTGTTTTCATATTAATAATAACAATAAATTTATATATGTTGACTTGGACATTTTATTTACCGCTGATATAAATGTTCTTTCTCTGAAGTGCCGTGGGGGGGGGTTGGGGCGAGATGCCGCCAATGTTGCTGTTTCAGCCCTGCGACATGATGTCACAGTCAGGTCATATCACCGCAGGGGCCAAAATGATGTGATTTGCATCAAATCATGTCATGGAGACCCCCATCCCGGAAGTGGGCAGGATGCGGAAAAAAATTTCCCCCACACATTCTGGGAGAGGGGACCAGTATGAATAAGTCCCAGGCCCAGTGAATTCTCCTTCCACAGACAGAAACACACCAGGGTCAGTCTATAAACCAACCATTGTGACCACAAGAGGTAAACGGGGCACCCAGAAGAGACCCATCCCAGCTCCACAAATAATGCCCTGGCAGGAATCACTTCTGCTACAATATATCGTCATATTATTTGGTAATGTTTGGAGCCCGGGACCTTCCAGAGCGTCTGGCCACCGGGGGACGCTGGCCCTCCCCGGGATCTTCTGGAGCGTCTGGCCACCGGGGGACACTGGCCCTTCCCGGGATCTTCTGCAGCGTCTGGCCACTGGGGGACGCTGGCCCTCCCTGGGACCTTCTGGCCACCGGGGGACGCTGGCCCTCCCCGGGATCTTCTGGAGCGTCTGGCCACCGGGGGACGCTGGCCCTCCCCGGGATCTTCTGGAGCGTCTGGCCACCGGGGGACACTGGCCCTTCCCGGGATCTTCTGCAGCGTCTGGCCACTGGGGGACGCTGGCCCTCCCTGGGACCTTCTGGCCACCGGGGGACGCTGGCCCTCCCCGGGATCTTCTGGAGCGTCTGGCCACCGGGGGACGCTGGCCCTCCCCGGGATCTTCTGGAGCGTCTGGCCCCTGGGGGGCGCTGGCCCTTCCCCCTCCAGGGGCGCTGGCCCTCCCCGGGACATTGGGGCATTAAAGCATGAAATAATAATGTGTTCAATCAATTTATGTTAACTGAGAAAGCAAATGACTTAATTATATTCTAATTCCTCTATAAGCAACAGGGGACGAGCCCCCTTCCTATTAGACTAGTAGAGGAATCCACTTCCTCTGTATACACATAGAATGTGTTTAGCATCAGGAGCAGCCGACACATCTGTCTGTGTAAGATGATCTGTAGAACCCCCTCGCTGCCAGGGACTCTGCACGGGCACACTGGCACTGCTGCCCCCCGGACAGGAGTGTCAGGGACTCTGCACTGGGCACACTGGCACTGCTGCCCCCCAGACAGGAGTGCCAGGGACTCTGCACCGGGCACACTGGTACCCCTGTTCCCCCGGACAGGATAAGGTCACAGCCCATGGAGGTGGCAGCTCCTCCGTGTTTGTCTTCACAGCTTAACAGACATTTTTACTGAAAAGGTTTCCTGAGTGCCAGCCGGGCTGAGAGGAAAGGGAAGAGGAAAGGGTGAGCTGCTAACAGGAACACAATACATGTCTCAGGGACACATTAGTGCTGGGAGATCCTTAACAAATCTATATATGGACATGAGAGAGGAGAAAAGTCAGACGGACACAGAACTAACCAAGGACGGACGGAGCCTAATAGGGAACACATGACAAACACACTATAAAGTAATACACTGCATATATACACTGCATGTACACACTGTGTATATACACACTGCATATACATACTGCATGTACACACTGTGTGTATATATACACACTGCATATACATACGGCATGTACACACTGTGTATACACACACTGCATGTACACACTGCATATACACACTGAATACACACTGCATACAGACTGCATATAGACACTGTATATGCACACACACGGCATATACACACTGCATATACACACTGCATATACATGCGGCAGCTAGACACTGCATATACACACTGCATATAGACACTGCATGTACACACTGTATATAGACACTGCATGTACACACTGTGTATATACACACTGCATGTACACACTGCATACATGCACACACGGGATACACACTGCATATACACACGGCATATAGACACTGCATATGCACACTGCATATAGACACTGTATATACATGCGGCAGATAGACACTGCATGTACACACTGTATATACGCACACACTGCATACACACTGCATATACACACACTACATATACATGCTGCAAATACACATGGCATATAGACACTGCTTACACACTACAAAGTAACACACTGCGTATGCACTGTATATAAACACTGCATATAGGCACTGCTTATAGACACTGCATATACACTGAATATACACATTACATATACACACTGCATACACACACTGCGTATACACAATGCATACACACTGCTTGTAGACACTGTATACACACTGCATATAGACACTGCATGCACACACTACATATGCACACTGCATACACACTGAATGCACATTGCATATAGACACTGCATATACACGCTGCATATGGCCAATGCATATACCCACTGCATTCATACAATGTATGTACACACTGCATCTACACACTACATGTACACACTGCATATAGACAATGCATTTACTCACTGCATATACACACTGCATATATTCAAATGCTCATCCAACTCTGCTTGTCTTCTGCTACTTGTATCACTACTAAACATGCTGAGCGCCATATGGCTTTCTACCTGTTGGGGAACTACAACGCCCTGCATATCCTGCTTGCCAGGATGGAGGGGCATGCTGGTACTTGTAGTTTTACAACATCTAGTCAGCCTCCAGCAGGGACGTGATTATACCTGGTACATCTGATGGGTTGGGATCTTTTTTTCAGATGTGAAAAATGGGCTGAGCCAGCATTACTGAGTATTCAGCCTATCAGTCTGTGAGGTATTCCTGAGGTACGAGGCATTGCTTGATATATTATTACCAAAGAAATGTACTATAAAGTGCAGTACTCTATAATGGACCAGTACAGCTTCCTGAGGTCTTGTACTCTCTTTCTACTGATGAATTATTAAGGATTCCAGTAAAGCCAGTTATATCATTCAGGATAAAGCTTTGTATCAGGACACAACAATCGTATCTGTGTAAAGCAACGTATAGAATCAATGAACCCCGAATCTCCCCGAACTCGGGGAGACAACGGCATCTCCGCTTCTTAAGACCACAACACGCCACATATATTATGATATATGAGCAACGTGACATGCAAACTTGGCTGAGGATCGGAACAGGCTGTGGCACAGGAAGAGGTGTTTATGGTGATTGTAAACTGTGTCAGCCTAATTAACTCTAAGACTACATGTACAGAATTGTCTTCCCATCCTACTCTCCCTTTCCTGGTCACATGAGTGGAATGTACTCTAATACAGGGCTGACAATCACTGACCCGTAGCTCAGAGCCCCACTCTGGACATCCCCTCCTTAATCAAACATGCTCAGCACTAACAGAGGGTCCCTCCAGGAATACTATGTATACTGGATGCAATTCTCAATCTCTGTGCTTATTTTGTATGTATGGACAGAAGCATAGTACCACCTACTGTTCGGACCCAAATCTCAGTATGGCTTTATATGCTCTGTGTGTGCACAGTACCACTTCTTGATCTGCATGCTGGGTGCAATTCTCACTACCGTAGCACAAGCTGATATACATGTTGGCAAATGCCCAAATGAGCTCTGTGCATTCTCACCCTCGGAGCAGGCAGAGCACATTCATGCCCGAGTCAAACTACTCTGTGCTGTGGAAGAGGACATGTCACGGCAACAACCAAACTGCAGGGTGACAGGTAATAGGTAAGTATCTTATATACCTGCAACATGAACATCACAAACAGTACGGAGTGAATGATTGTTTATTTACTTAAGTGCTAGAAGATTATCAGGTATTTTTTTTTGTGTCTAATGTCCAAGAACAAATTAAAATTAGATCAGGAATTGTCCTGGTCGGAAAACTTCCAAATGAAAACAAGACAAATTAAAATATATAAATTCCATTACGCATAACTACATTATAAAACATTATTTTATCTCCGTTATTTAGGGATATTCACCCCTGAACCCATTCAGTGATTGCCTCCTTCGCCCCCATCCTGTACCCTGACTTCCCCACTGTGTGACATGTAATGAAATATTCCTTCTTTTCATCACAACCAATAAAATACACCTATTATATGTCTTAGATGAGCAACGTGCTGCTGTAAGGAAAAAAAGCTGAAATGGCAAAGCATGTATCAGTTATTCTTACAGGGACACCACTAGCTATGCCTATTTGTATGAATACACAACCTGTACAGAATGACAGCTGTCAGTCATAGATGGGACAGACAGCATGCTGGACAGATTTAACAAAATATAAACACAACGGTTATTTTGGTTATATTAGTTAGCTAATAGTCCGTACATGACTTGCTGCTTAACTCTCAGGAATGTTATGGAGTTTGACTTCCAGTCATCTCTAGTTTACTATAAATTCAGCAGGGGGTGGTGGAAGTTGTAATTCAGTAAATTATCCGGATTAGTTTTCTACACATGAATCTATGAGAGCACAATAAAGTATAATTACATGCTCTGCAAATTAGATTTATCATTTAAAATGTGCCTTTATTTAACCCTTTAAGTTGTGTGACTTTTCTTTTGAATTCTGAGGGTAGAAGTAGCAGGATGTATCAATGAAAATGTCAGTGACAGCTTGCCACACATTTTACTCACCAGGCGGACAAACAACAGTCAGATGTGCAGTCGTTCTTTACAGAGGGGATTGTGTCAATTTTACAGTTATTTTACAAAATCTGTCTCAGTGTCAAAGGACAGGGGTCAGGTTTTAGTTGCAATATGCACATTTCATATAAATACACATACACTATGTATACACACACTACACATGTATACATGTCAGCTACTATGTAACAACACAGGAACTATATAAGCATTTAATAACTATACAATACTACTATACAAACATTACACACGTCAGACATGTAGTAAGACACACTGCCCAGTAGTTCTACATACATACATACATACATACATACATAGTTACATACATACATACATACATAGTTACATACATACATACATGTATCCCTGAGCTCTTACCTCTGAAGGACAAGCTGCTGACTGGGTCACTGTACTTGCCCCCTCTGGACACATTGGGCAGGTTACTTGCCCTCTGCACCACACAGCGCAGCATCTCTCACTGACAGCTGCTCATTCAGCACCGCGGCGAGGATGGAACGTTGCCCCGGAGAGGGGCGTGGCCCGTCAGACCCCGCCCCCGGGTGCCTTGGAATGCAGCAGCCAGATCCCAACCTTCACAAGCCCCAGCCTGCATCCCGGGGGGAGGATCAGTGGCCCCGGGGCTCCCATAGTGAGTATGTCATAGACACTGCAGACTTTATATAAACAGTTTTATTCAGGGCAGAGAGGAAAGTAAATGTATGAAAGTGATAATATAAGGAGACTGGTTTCTAGCAGTGATGTTATAGAGACTTAACCCCTATTAATGGTGAAGACCCCCGTGGGGCCCTAGGCAAGACACTGGTGTGGGCCCCTTCTCCCCCTCTCCCAATCTGCCAGGTGCTGGTCTCCTTTGTTCTGTATCCCTGTAGATTACTGCTCACTTTATTCCAAGAGGCAGGAGCAGTTGTTGATGCACATTCCCCAGCCAGGGTTGGACTGACTCACCTGGGTACAGGGGAAACCTCAAAAGGGCCCCACCCCCTACACTAGACGAGCCTTCAACCAGTGGCCCCCAACTCTGCGCCCCTCTCTGACTTATTCTCTGCCTTCTTTTAAAGTGAGCAGCTGGCTTCCACATAGCACAACCAATCAGAGGAGAGGAAGAGAGTGCAGTGTTGTCTCCACCATGTGCTCTCCCTCACTTATCTGCTGCTTCTGGCTGTGCAGGTATTTGTAGGCATGTGGAGAGGTGTGAGGGGGAGGCGTTAGTGGCATGTGGGGAGGCGTGAGTGGCATGTGGAGAGGTGTGAGGGGCATGTGGGGAGGCGTGAGTGGCATGTGGGGAGGCGTGAGGGGGAGGCGTGAGTGGCATGTGGAGAGGTGTGAGGGGCATGTGGGGAGGCGTGAGGGGGAGGCGTGAGTAGCATGTGGAGAGGTGTGAGGGGCATGTGGGGGAGGCTGGAGAGGTGTGAGGGGCATGTGGAGAGGTGTGAGGGGCATGTGGAGAGGCATGAGGGGGAGGCGTGAGTGGCATGTGGAGAGGTGTGAGGGTCATGTGGAGAGCTGTGAGTGGCATGTGGAGAGGTGTGAGGGGCATGTGGAGAGGTGTGAGGGGCATGTGGAGAGGTGTGAGGGGCATGTGGGGAGGTGTGAGGGGCATGTGGAGAGGCATGAGGGGCGTGTGGAGAGGTGTGAGTGGCATGTGGGGGAGGCATGAGGGGCATGTGGAGAGGTGTGGGGCATGTGGGGAGGCGTGAGTGGCATGTGAAAAGGTGTGAGGGGTATGTGGAGAGGTGTGAGGGGCATGTGGAGAGGTCTGAGGGGCATGTGGAGAGGTGTGAGTGGCATGTGGAGAGGTGTGAGGGGCATGTGGGGGAGGTGTGAGTGGCATGTGGAGAGGTGTGAGTGGCATGTGAAAAGGTGTGAGGGGCATGTGGAGAGGTCTGAGGGGCATGTGGGGGAGGTGTGAGTGGCATGTGGAGAGGTGTGAGGGGCATGTGGAGAGGTGTGAGGGGCATGTGGGGGAGGTGTGAGTGGCATGTGGAGAGGTGTGAGTGGCATGTGGAGAGGTGTGAGGGGCATGTGGAGAGGTGTGAGGGGCATGTGGAGAGGTGTGAGTGGCATGTGGAGAGGTGTGAGGGGCATGTGGAGAGGTGTAAGGGGCATGTGGGGAGGTGTGAGGGGCATGAGGGGCGTGTGGAGTGGTGTGAGTGGCATGTGGGGGAGGCATGAGGGGCATGTGGAGAGGTGTGAGGGGCATGTGGGGAGGCATGAGGGGCATGTGGGGAGGCGTGAGTGGCATGTGAAAAGGTGTGAGGGGTATGTGGAGAGGTGTGAGGGGCATGTGGAGAGGTCTGAGGGGCATGTGGAGAGGCATGAGGGGCATGTGGAGAGGTGTGAGTGGCATGTGAAAAGGTGTGAGGGGTATGTGGAGAGGTGTGAGGGACATGCGGAGAGGTCTGAGGGGCATGTGGAGAGGTGTGAGGGGCATGTGGAGAGGTGTGAGGGGCATCTGGGGGAGGCATTAGTGGTATGTGGATCGATATGAGTGGCATGTGGAGAGTTTTGGAGTACATGTGGGATATGAGGATTTGAGGAGTCTGTGGGCATTTGGTGTACATTGCATGTAGTGGGATTAGTGATTTGGGGGTACCAAGGTGGTTTTGAGGCTGTTTTTGCACTCATGAATACAAGGTCACTGTGCACCGTTTTGAAAATGTATTGCCAAACATGAGGAACTTTAAATATATTGTGTTGGCCATCACTGGCCTAAATGCTGCCTGCCCTTTGCTTAAATGATACGTGCTCTAGTGGCTGGCCACACCTCTATGGTGGCTGACCACTCCCACTCTTGCAGCTGACCACACCCCTTCAGCAGCATGCGCTCTATTTTTGGCTCTCCTTCATTCCCCAGTCTGACACTGATCCTAGCATATGTGTCGCGGTTGAGTGACTTGCGCAGGGCTTCCAATCCCTCCCCGCACAGGCGCTGTCACTCATTAATGAAGTGTGTATATCTCTATATATACAGTAATTAATACCCCAGCTCTGCTCTTTAATGCAGGCAGACACAGTACCTCTGACAGGACTGGATTTGTCTCCTCAGTCACCTCAGGGCATTTTTTTTTCCCAACTCCTCAAACCAAAGTAGTGTTACATAATGTCTCATCCCAAATCTGGTGTTACTCAATCCTGCTGTGCCAAGAGGTGTCTGTGCCTTGTTCTGCTGATCCTATGCAGTGGTACGTATGTAGTGTGCTTCTACTGGTGCACAGGTAACTGCTAGAGATATTGTAACCCATAGCAACCGATAAGGATAAGACTCCACTATTTGTGCCTATGAGTTACAGCACCTTTACCTGTCACCAGTTATCCTAACTCACCCCTCAGTGTAAGAACTGGTGCTGGCCCCTCAGTTAGTGAGGCCCTATGCCACAGCCTTATTTTATGTGCCCTAAACACACACTAAGGGCTATGGTAAGGTCCCATTATATTATCTGTACTCGGGATTTATAGTTTATGTATAGCTGCCGGCTGTCCCGGTGTCCGCTGAACAGTCCTAAATGTAGGGGTCTGTCCCAACAGTCAGAATGTGTATCCTGACTCCCGGGACTGTTGGCAGATGTGCCCCACATACACAGTACATTGCTATACCCGCTCACAGGGCCATCATCATCATCATTTATTTATATAGCGCCACTAATTCCGCAGCGCTGTACAGAAAACTCACTCACATCAGTCCCTGCCCCATTGGGGCTTACAGTCTAAATTCCCTAACACACACACACTCACACACAGAGAGAGAGAGAGAGACAGACTAGAGTCAATTTGTTAGCAGCCAAATAACCTACCAGTATGTTTTTGGAGTGTGGGAGGAAACCTCAGCACCCGGAGGAAACCCACGCAAACACAGGGAGAACATACAAACTCCTCACAGATAAGGCCATGGTCGGGAATCGAACTCATGACCCCAGTGCTGTGTGGCAAAAATGCTAACCACTGAGCCACCGTGCGGCATGCCCCATAGTGGCACAGCCACGCCCTCTTTTGGTCAGTGCTGACGAACACAGTTAAAACGTTAGCATTTGCGGTTCTCCTCCCATCGCTACAGATCTCAATGACCCCAAATTCCACCATGGCCATTTATGACATATATATATATATATTTATGTATAATACAATAAGAACATCAATCCTTCAGCTAGAAACACCAATAGAATAATATGGTAACACAAGGAGCAGCCGGTCGCCCCTACATCTCTGCCACCCTAGGCCGTGGCCCATTGATAATTCCATGTCTGTCAGTGCTGTAATCACTGCTCTGTTTTACATTGTACCATGCTGTACTGTGCTATCATACCATATACTGTGCTGTAATATATTGTGCCTCTATATACTGCTTCATGGGACCACTTGGGAAAGAGTGTGTGTTAGTTCTCATGGGAATTAATCTAGTTATATTGTACAGAGCTGTTACTGGTAATACAGCTAGTAGTATAGAGTATGGGTGATGTCAGCATTATCCTGGTACCAGGGGCATAAGCCCTATAGTAGTCTTTGGGGTGGGGGTCCCAGAAATGTGTAGGCAAATCCCCACCGCCAGGCCTGGGACACCAATCATGTTTATGTAAGGAGAATAAAGAGTGTTACTTCTGTTCTAGCAGTAATTACATGGATAACGACTGTATAATTTTACAGCTTATTGTGATTCCAGACAGAACTGTAACTTCTATTTATCCTCGAATGAAATCACAAGTTGTAACTCAACTTTCCTAGACGTCAGACGCTCAGACACCCCCCAGGGCGTTGTACAGTAACCTGGTGCTAAGTGGGGCACACACACAGCCAACGTCTGCCAGCAGCCTGCACCATGACTATGATACGGGTGTCTGGTGCAGGAGATGGTTATTACAGACTTGTTATAATGATTCTGTTCACAGTCCATGGCAGGGTGGGATTGTACACTGCCTGCATGTTACATGGGATGCACTGGCACTTCTAGTTCTTATATGTTCTGTGCTCTCCCATCTATAGTACAGTGGCTTTGTGTGGCCATTATCTAAAATGTGCATTAGAGGAGGAAGTGTTAGAGATCGCGGTGGCCGCGGGCACCGCCGCTACTCTCCAGGATCCTCCAATGACGTCCCGGCCGTTGCTACGGTAACCGGGACGTCACTTACGGTTTCCACGTCCCGGTTGCCTGGGCAACAACCGGGACGCTACAGATTCCCTGACGCCGCGCCCGGCCAGCTGGTTAATAGGCGGGCGCGCGCGCACAGGGCTAGTTAGGTGAGAGCCAATCATGGCTGTCCAGGTGCCTAGGAGGCAGCTTGTAGAGGAGTCAGTTATTAGTATGCAGCTTAGCACTGCATTACGATTGGCCACCAGCACTTCTATCTATTAGGCTTCTCCTGTGTGGGCTCCTCTCGGATTGGCTGCTTGAACTATTTAAGGCAATGAGGACTGAGCCTCATTGCCGGTTATAGCGTTCTGTCCTCAGTCCTGCTGCCTGCTTGTGCTATCTGTTTTGGTTCCTGCTACCTTGGATTTGACTACCCGTGTTTTGACCCCTGCTTGTTATTGGACCTGTGACCCTTCTCTTCTGACCTTGACCTTTTGCCTGGAAATTTGGATTCTGCTTCTCTGCCTGTGAGTTTGACCCTTTGCTTGCCTTTGGATATTGCATCTGTGCCTGTGACCTTTTGACCTAGGATTCTTATACTACAGTCCACCAATCACTCCACTTCTGGGAACTCCTTTAAGTCAGTATACGTTACTTGACCCTCGGTCGGCCTGCAGCCCAGTCTGTCCCCACCACTAGGGGCTCCAGCGAACACCTGGCCTTCAGAGTAGTTCCCGAGTTTCACTGTACTGACTTGGGAGTTCCTAACATTATAACCGGCCCAGGAAGATTGGTATCATACGGCCATGGACGGCGAGGAGTCGAATCTGTCCCCAGCAGATTCTGGCCAATCAGATACAGGCGATTTCCCAGGTGGTGCAGAATTTATCCCAGCGCCTGGTGGTCCAAGAAGGGGCTTCCAGAGACCTGCAGCTCCAGCAAGTTTCCGCTGGTGACACACCGGAGCCTAAGATGAATTTGCCTGACCGATTCTCTGGAAGCAGGCCAGCCTTCCGTAATTTCAAAGAGAGCTGCAAGTTGTACTTTCGTCTGAAACCACGTTCCTCTGGTTCCGAACAACAGGGGGTAGGGATCATCATCTCTTTACTCCAGGGTGACCCTCAGTCTTGGGCCTTCTCCTTGCCTTACACAAGTCCAGCCTTACAGTCAGTGGATGCCTTTTTCCAAGCTCTGGGGCTATTGTATGATGACCCTGATAGGGTAGCCTCAGCTGAGTCTCATCTCCGTACGCTGAGGCAAGGACGTCGCTCAGCGGAAGAGTATTGTGCGGAATTTCGACGATGGTCCACTGATAGTGCCTGGAACGATCCAGCATTGCGAAGTCAATTTCGCTTAGGACTCACTGAGCAGATTAAGGATTCGTTGGTCCAGTATCCGATATCCGACACGCTGGAGAGTTTGATGCAACTTGTTATAAAAATTGATCGTCGGATCAGAGAGAGGAAGGCTGAACGGGAGTCCTCTGCTCCTATGGACGTTTTCGCTAAACTTGATAACACTTTGCCCGATTCCTCTGAACCTATGCAGTTGGGCGCTTATCGCTTGCCTCCGGAGGAACGCTCCAGAAGACGCTCACTAGGCTTGTGTATGTATTGTGGTCAACCAGGCCACTTAGTTCGTGCATGTCCCAGCAAGCCGGGAAACTCCAAAGCCTAAGTGCAGGTGAAGAGGTGCGCTTGGGTCTTCAGATTACCTCTTCAGACAATTCTTTATTAGTCCCTGGACGTCTAACTTTCCGTGAGAGATCCATGGACCTGAAAGCTTTTCTTGACAGTGGTGCGGCTGGTAATTTTCTGGATATACATTTGGCTCAGACGCTTGATATTCCACATATCGGGTTAGGATCAAGCATCACCACATGTGGTTTGGATGGTAACCCCTTGCCTGGGGGAAGGATTCTCGCTAGGACTCCAATGGTTCGGTTGTCTGTAGGAGTCCTCCATACGGAGGAGCTCTCCTTCTATCTTATCACTTGTCCCTCTGCTCCTTTGATATTGGGGTATCCCTGGCTTCGCAGTCATAACCCCCTTATTGATTGGAAAACAGGGGAGATTGTCCGTTGGAGTCCCGGGGTGCTCTACGTCCTGCTTGACCCTGCCTCTTAGAGTTATACAGCCTAGTCCAGAATTGTTGCCGGTACCCTACCAGGACTTCAGTGATGTCTTTTGCAAGAAGAAAGCTGATTCACTCCCACCACACCGGGAATACGACTGCGCAATTGAATTGGTACCCGGTTCTAAGTTGCCCAAAGGGCGTTTATATTCACTATCCCTTCCTGAAACACAGGCCATGGAATTATACGTAAAAGAAAACCTGAAGAAAGGGTTCATCCGTCCTTCTAAGTCTCCGGTAGGCGCAGGTTGTTTTTTCGTTTCCAAAAAAGATGGCAGCCTGAGGCCTTGCATTGATTTCCGTGGACTAAATAGCATCACGATTAAGAACATGTATCCTTTACCCTTGATCTCCGTCCTGTTCGATCAACTAAAAACAGCTACTGTATTCTCTAAGATTGACCTCCGAGGGGCCTACAATCTTATCCGAATCAAGAAGGGGAATGAGTGGAAGACTGCCTTTAATACCCACTCGGGACATTACGAATATCTCGTAATGCCATTCGGTTTGTGCAACGCTCCGGCAGTCTTTCAGGACCTGATTAACGATGTATTACGTGAGTTCTTGGGAAAAACAGTTGTTTATTTGGATGACATCTTAATTTATTCTGAATCCTTATCTCAGCATCGTCAGCACGTTCGCCAGGTGTTATTGAGATTACGAGAACATCATCTGTACGCAAAACGGGAGAAATGCGAATTTGAGGTGTCCACAGTGGCATTCCTGGGTTATATCATCTCCTCATCAGGATTCGCTATGGATCCCGCCAAGGTACAGGCAATTCAAGACTGGGTCCTACCTACTAACTTGAAGGCGATCCGAAGATTCCTTGGCTTCGCCAATTATTACCGAAGGTTTATTGGCTCATTCTCCTCGTTAGTGGCTCCTATCACTGCCCTCACTCGAAAAGGAGCAAACCCAGCGGAGTGGTCCGCAGAAGCACTGGTGAGTTTTTCAGCTCTCAAAGCTGCCTTCATTTACGCTCCAGTCCTTAGACACCCTGACCCAGGACTTCCGTTTATTGTGGAGGTGGACGCTTCGGATGTCGGTGCTGGTGCCATTCTCTCTCAGAAGGACCCACAGAATAAAAAGCTACATCCTTGTGCATTTTTTTCGAGAAAATTTCTGCCAGCAGAATGTAATTATGACGTCGGAAACCGTGAATTATTGGCCATTAAGTTGGCATTGGAGGAATGGCGACATTGGTTGGAGGGAGCTGCACACACCATAACCACCTTCACAGACCATAAAAACCTCCAATATATTCAGACTGCAAAAACTCTGAATCCCAGGCAGGCTCGCTGGGCCCTATTCTTCACCAGATTTAGGTTCATCATCACATTTCGTCCAGGTTCAAAAAATATTAAGGCTGATTCTTTGTCCCGAAGTTTTTTGGCCCATCATCCTCAGTCTCCTGATTCGCAGTCTATTATTCCTTCAACTTCAATTCATCTCGGATTCACTCAGGATCTGGGAGCCACTATCCAACACTTCCAGAAAATTGCTCCCGTTCAGACACCTCTCAACAAGTTATTTGTCCCGGTTCATCTAAGAAAACCTGTCCTCATAGAGGGTCACAACAACCGCTCTGCTGGTCATCCGGGAATTCGTAGGACTATCGAAATCCTTTCTCGCTGGCTTTGGTGGCCCACCTTATCGGATGATGTGGAGGCTTACGTTCGTGCCTGTCCTGAGTGTGCTAGGAACAAATCTGCTAGAAACCGCCCTTCTGGTCTACTGCTACCCTTGCCTGCTCCAAGCAGACCTTGGTCCCATCTTTCGATGGATTTTATTGTTGACCTTCCAGTATCTGCAGGCCATAACACCATTTGGGTAGTCGTGGACCGATTCAGTAAGATGGCACATTTTACATCCTAACCCAAATTACCGGATGCCAGGACCTTGGCTACCTTGTTTCTGACCCATATCTTTCGTCTCCATGGTCTTCCTGAGGACATCGTCTCGTACCGAGGATCTCAGTTTATTGCATGATTTTGGAGATCTTTTTGTAAGTCCATTGGGATCAGTATCAGTCTGTCCTCAGCTTATCACCCGCAGTCGAATGGACAGACAGAAAGAACCAACCAGTCCTTGGAGCAGTTTTTACGCATCTGTGTTTCAAAATTTCATGATAACTGGTCCTCTCTCTTGCCCTGGGCGTAATTCGCTTACAACAATTCCTGCCATTCCACAATACACACATCTCCGTTCTTCTGCAACCTCAGATTTCATCCGAAGTCCAACTCTTTCTCTACTGCTGTTCCCAGTGGGGATTCTGGAACGCCTGCTTTTACGGCCAGGTTGAGATCTATCTGGAAAAAGGTGCATTCTGCACTGGGTCAAGCCTCTCAAAAATCCAAGGCTTTCGCTGACCGCCATCGTGTGCCATGTTCTCTGAAGGTGAAAGATCGGGTTTGGTTGTCCACACAGAATATCAAGTTGAGGCAACCTTGCAAGAAACTGGGGCCCCGATACATTGGACCATTTTCAATTGAGAAAAAGGTAAATCCAGTGGTTTTTAGGCTGAAACTCCCACCGTCTTTAAAAATACCATCTACTTTCCATTGTTCTCTTCTTAAGAAAGTTGTGGCTCCCAGCAAACTCAGTCAGTCTTCATATAATAGGCCTCAGCCTTTGATTATCAATGGAGACCACAAATACATTGTTGAAAGAATCCTTGACTCAAGGAGAGTTCAAGGCCAAGTGCAATTCCTAGTACACTGGAAGGGTTACGGCCCTGAAGAGAGATGTTGGATACCACAGAGGCGGCTCCATGCTCAGAGGTTAGTGAAGGAATTCTTCAAGAAATTTCCTACTAAGCCTGGATGTCGGGGTTCCTTGACCCCTCCTCAAGGGGGGGGTACTGTTAGAGATCGCGGCGGCCGCGGGCACCGCCGCGACTCTCCAGGATCCTCCAATGACGTCCCGGCCGTTGCTACGGTAACCGGGAAGTCACTTACGGTTTCCACGTCCCGGTTGCCTGGGCAACAACCGGGACGCTACAGATTCCCTGACGCCGCGCCCGGCCAGCTGGTTAATAGGCGGGCGCGCGCGCACAGGGCTAGT
Organism: Mixophyes australis; assembly: GCA_036250195.1. Classification (NCBI taxonomy): domain Eukaryota; kingdom Metazoa; phylum Chordata; class Amphibia; order Anura; family Limnodynastidae; genus Mixophyes; species Mixophyes australis. The sequence continues at coordinate 491,468,062 of JAVHZZ010000001.1, forward strand.
TAGGTGAGAGCCAATCATGGCTGTCCAGGTGCCTAGGAGGCAGCTTGTAGAGGAGTCAGTTATTAGTATGCAGCTTAGCACTGCATTACGATTGGCCACCAGCACTTCTATCTATTAGGCTTCTCCTGTGTGGGCTCCTCTCGGATTGGCTGCTTGAACTATTTAAGGCAATGAGGACTGAGCCTCATTGCCGGTTATAGCGTTCTGTCCTCAGTCCTGCTGCCTGCTTGTGCTATCTGTTTTGGTTCCTGCTACCTTGGATTTGACTACCCATGTTTTGACCCCTGCTTGTTATTGGACCTGTGACCCTTCTCTTCTGACCTTGACCTTTTGCCTGGAAATTTGGATTCTGCTTCTCTGCCTATGAGTTTGACCCTTCGCTTGCCTTTGGATATTGCATCTGTGCCTGTGACCTTTTGACCTAGGATTCTTCTTATACTACAGTCCACCAATCACTCCACTTCTGGGAACTCCTTTAAGTCAGTATACGTTACTCGACCCTCGGTCGGCCCGCAGCCCAGTCTGTCCCCACCACTAGGGGCTCCAGCGAACACCTGGCCTTCAGAGTAGTTCCCGAGTTTCACTGTACTGACTTGGGAGTTCCTAACAGGAAGACGGTGCTTTATTTAGGTTAAACAGTTCATTACAATACACTAGGAAGTTCCAGTGACATCACTGAGAATGCAGCCTATCCAGTCACTAGGAACCAGTGACATCACTGAGAATGCAGTCTATCCCTTCACTAGGAACCAGTGACATCACAGAGAGTGCAGCCTATCCAGTTACTAGGAACCAGTGACATCACTGAGAATGCAGCCTATCCAGTCACTAGAACCCAGTGACATCACTGAGAGTGCAGCCTATCCATTCACTAGGAACCAGTGACATCACTGAGAATGCAGCCTATCCAGTCACTAGAAACCAGTGACATCACTGAGAGTGCAGCCTATCCAGTCAATAGGAACCAAAGACATCACTGAGTGCAGCCTATCCATTCACTAGGAACCAGTGACATCACTGAGAATGCAACCTATCCATTCACTAGGAACCAGTGACATCACTGAGAATGCAGCATATCCATTCACTAGGAACCAGTGACATCACTGAGAATGCAGCCTATCCAGTCACTAGAAACCAGTGACATCACTGAGAATGCAGCCTATCCGTTCACTAGGAACCAGTGACATCACTGAGAATGCAGCCTATCCAGTCACTAGGATCCAGTGACATCACTGAGACACAGAGCATAAAGTGTTACCCTGTGTGTGGGAGGTAAGTGCAACTTAGAAGCAGACACATTTAATAGACATATTGCAATGCAATTAAGTGAGATGCAGTAGGTATTATGGAAACACTGGTACACCGGTAACACAATTTTGATACATATGCATCAAAATTGAACTGAATTTGTGTCATGTGTTTGTGATGAGACAAGTTCACCCCTGGCAGCCGGCAGAGATCATTAACACGAGTTTCGCCGCTGCAGAACTTTGAAAGTCTTACACTGTATCCACAGACAGGATAAGTGAGTGTAGTGTAATCTGGTTTATTCACTGAGTGAGAGGATTCTATGAATGTTTTATGGCAATGTCTGGGGATCTCTGCATGAGTCACATGCGCCCCCTGTTGGACAAATGTGTTCCAGCTAACTTTACATCTCAAACATCTAAAAAGTCTTTGTTCACAATCAGCAATTAGCTTTTATCTGCCTAGTGTGAGTTAGATAATGAAAGTGAGTGCCTGATTGGTTGGATTTAGTGCACCTAAATAAGTGTTAGTACACTTCCCGTGTCAGTCCTGATGTCAGGGAACTGTGCCACTGTCCAGCCAGTAATATACAGTGTACTGGCTGATGTCAGCATTATCCATGGACCACTAATGATCATGTAAGGAGAGTAGAAAGAATATGTTACCCTGCTAGTATTTAGAGAATTAGATAATTGGTTTCATGTTCATTTTATTTCCCGTCTTAAATAGTTGTAGTTTGGGTGGATCTGGCATTGCTTGAACAGATTTTATATATATATATATATATATATATATATATATATATATATATATATATAGCGCCAGCAGATTCCGCTGTACAATTGGGAACAAGCACTGTAATAAAATAATACTGGGTAATACATACAGACAGAGAGGTAAGAGAACCCTGCTCACAAGCTTACAATCTATGGGACAATGTGAGTTTGATACACAAGGGTAAGTGCTACATCATATTGGACACTGGACCATCTAGAATGCAAAGGTAAAAGTATTTAGTGGGATGTGTGTTCAGTCACACAACTATGTTGGTCAGAGGGTTGTTGTCTTGTGTTAGCTGTGTAGAGGGTGGTAATATGGTAACCTAGGGAGATTAAGAGGGTGGTTAGGGAATATTATAAGCTTGCCTGAAGAGGTGGGTTTTCAGAGAACACTTGAAGGTTTGAAGTCTTGGGTTGCAAGGGAGTGAATTCCATAAAGTGGGCGCAGCCTGAAAAAAATGGGAATGGGAGGATGTGATGAGAGTGGAAGAGAGACGCAGATCTTGTGCAGAACGGAGGTGTCGAGTTGGGAGATATTTTGAGACAAGTGAGGAGTTGTATGTTGGTACAATTTTGTTGATGGCCTTGTATGTTAGTAGAAGAATTTTATATTGGATTCGTTGAAAAACAGGCAACCAATGTAGAGATTCATGTAGATGTTCAGCAGAGGAAGAGCGGTTTGCATGAACTAATATATATATATATATATGTACACACATATATGTGGCATATATACACTGAGCTCTGAGTACAGCCTTGTTCTCTGTTCATTTTGCAGTTACTGTACATACACATTACTTCTGTACGATGTCTTGTGCAGGAATTCCCAGTGTGGGATGTAAATGGCATTTTTGTGACAAGAAATTCCAGTGTGATTTCATAGGTCAGAAGACAACGAGTCTAACAATAACTACTGCATAGTATATTAACAATCACACAATAACCCTGCAGCACTTTACAAATGGGAGCAAGCACAGTGATAACACAGGGCTGGGTATTAACAAACAGACAAGAGGCTGCTGCTCGCAAGCTTACAATCTACTGAACATCTTGGAATAAGATTTGTGGACGGGTAACGTGACTGAGCTAGGAATAAGATGGGATAAAGTATCTTTAGCAATGTGAATGGCAGATACGACGGTACGGTGTTGGGGACTGGTCATGGAGTCTGCGAGTGGTCCTGTGGTCATGATGGTATATACAGGGGGTTGGGTAGGAGGTTTCTTACACAATAGTTTGAAAGTGACAAAGTATCTACGTGTGCTAAGTGGTAGTGGTACGTTAAAGGACTGATTCCAGAATGTTTTACAATGAGGAGCTGTGGGCCCTCAATGTGCCCTCCTCTCACCAGTGCAGGGGCTGTGGGCCCTCAATGTGCCCTCCTCTCACCAGTGCAGGGGCTGTGGGCCCTCAATGTGCCCTCCTCTCACCAGTGCAGGGGCTGTGGGCCCTCAATGTGCCCTCCTCTCACCAGTGCAGGGGCTGTGGGCCCTCAATGTGCCCTCCTCTCACCAGTGCAGGGGCTGTGGGCCCTCAATGTGCCCTCCTCTCACCAGTGCAGGGGCCAACTGCTGGCCCCCGTTCTGGTGAGAGGAGGGTGGTTGCACACCACAACCGAGGGGTTGAACCTGGAGACCGCAAAGGGAAATGTTCATTCCAAGCCGGGTCCACTACAAACGCTTTGTGATCGATGTCGCTGGGGACCTTGCGCAGTATCTGGGATCACATCCTGTGGGAGCAGCTGCCGAGCACAGTATGGAATTGGAGGAATCATCATTCTTGGACTTTTCTGTATGTTGATATTATTTCATTTTTTTTTATCCTTGGTTCTTTATCTGAGATGAAATTGACGCAAGCTCTGATATAACAGAGTGAAATGTTATGACGTTATTCTGACCCATTCACTGGCTCGGCCCTTTGTCGGCAAACCCAAGCATGTTCAGTGGGTCGGGACTTGATTTAGTTTGTAAATGTCAGGAACCCCTCCAGCCAGTACAACAACACCCGGAATCTACTCCGAAAGTCTGGTGTTCACTGTAGCCCCTAGTGGTGGGGACAGACTTGGCCGCAGACTAACAAAGAGTCGTGTGATGTGTACCAACTGTGGAGAACCCAGGAGCAGAGGGTAATGGCAGACAGCGAATCCAGAGAACAGGCCGAGGTCAGGGGTCACTTGCTAGATAGAATCGTCAGAAAACACGGCAGGGATCGGGGTCACGAGAAAAACAGCAGAATCGGAGGTACAAGCCAAAAGGTCAAGGGCACAGGCAAAAAGACAAATCCAGGAGTACAGGCAGGGGTCATACACAGCAAACAGAGGTCCAAAGGTTTAACACCAACAGCACAGCAGCAAGCAGCAACACAGAGGTCTGGAAGCTATAACCGGCAGGGAGGCTAAGCCCTCCCTGCCTTAAATACCAAATGTAACCAATCAGAGCCTAGCTCTGCAATTGCCTTCAGCCTTATGCCTAATTAATAAATTACTTAATAATCAGCCCACAGGCTTGCTTGACATCCTGCGCACGCGCCCGGCTGCCCCATAGTGCCGGGACGCGGCGCTGAGCTGAATAGCGTCTGACCGTTGCTAAGGCAACAGTCGGGCTGGCCCCGGAAGTGACGGACCAGTCGTCATAGCGACGGCCGGGACGCAGGTAGGAGAGTCGCGGCAGCTGGGCACCGCTGCGGCTCGTAACAGTAAATCTAGAGCTCAACCATGACCTATGTCCCTGAAAGATATAGACCACACCCCAACACAGATTAATATTGTCCTTTCACGATAAGGGTTTTATGTTCAACACATTGAGGTGGATTATATGGTCCACATCATCATCATCATCAGCTATTTATATAGCGCCACTGATTCCGCAGCGCTGTACTCACTCATATCAGTCCCTGCCCCATTGGAGCTTACAGACTAAATTCCCTAACACAGACAGACAGAGAGACAGACTAGGGTCAATTTGTTAGCAGACAATTAACCTACTAGTATGTTTTTGGAGTGTGGGAGGAAACCGGAGCATCCGGAGGAAACCGGAGCGAACATACAAACTCCACACAGAAAAGGCAATGGTTGGGAATCTAACTCATGACCCCACTGCTGTGAGGCAGAAATGCTAACCACTGAGCCACCGTGCTGCCCACATCCTGAGATGGGTCATACGCCACAAGACGCAAATCCCAATATGAGCTCTAGACCCTACAACCCATAACGTTCTATATGGTCCACACCCCTATGGTCAACACGTTGAGATAGACTATATGGTCCACGCCCTGCAAGAGGCTCTATAATTCAAACAGTGAGGCTCTATGGTCCACACCCTGAGAGGAGCTGACATAGGTATGCTTTATGCATTGCCTATTTTAACCATGGGAACCTGGAGCTTACACTCTGTATTTTCCTGCAGCACACATACAACTTACCATGCTCATGTGACAGAACACTGCACTACCTGAAGAAAACTACGAATTCCTAGGGCAGCACGGTGGCTCAGTGGTTAGCACTTCTGCCTCACAGCACTGGGGTCATGAGTTAAATTCCCGACCATGGTCTTATCTGTGTGGAATTTGTATGTTCTCCCCGTGTTTGCGTGGGTTTCCTCCCACATTCCAAAAACATACTAGTAGGTTAATTGGCTGCTATCAAATTGACCCTAGTGTCTCTCTCTGTCTGTCTCTCTCTCTCTGTGTGTGTGTGTGTGTGTGTGTGTGTGTGTGTGTGTGTGTGTTAGGGAATTTAGACTGTAAGCTTCAATGGGGCAGGGACTGATGTGAATGAGTTCTCTGTACAGCGCTGCGGAATCAGTGGAGCTATATAAATAAATGATGATGATGATACTACACGTATGGGAGACGTCTACTTGAACCGCTCTGCAGGCAACAAAATAGGTGGACGGCTGGAATGCCTTTGATCTCACCTCCCTAGTGACAGTAGTACTACCATGGCACCAAAACACTGCCACAGAACTGGTGATCTTTACCATCAGAGATCAGTCAGAAGTAGTAACAGGTGCACCTTACCTTATAAATAAACAATAATAATAATTAAACCCCCCATTTTATTCATACCATTGTTTTAAAATATCTGTCACAAATTTACATTTTATTATTTTTCTTTTATGGAGGATAAGGTGTTCATTTTGAAGGTTCACCTATGGAGTCAGTACGCCCTGCTGCCAATAAGGAGACGGGTGGGAATGCTGAGCATCCATTCGCTGAAACACATCGGTGAACAGAAATCCCTCCCACTGCGCAGGTATCCTCCATATTGGACTCTGGCTGAGATGTCATGTCAAGCTGTAGACGCTCATATATCCTATATATAACAGTCCCTGCGGTCTGAGTAACTCTTCCTGGTAGTGACATCATGAGTAGGAGGAAGAGGCTAATTATATCCTAAGCATTCAAAACATTACTGAGCGATACAGTCACCATCCACATAGAAGAACTCGCACTGAAGAGGATTGTACTCTCGGGACTTACTAAAGCAATTACATGCCCTTCTCTTTATTGTTACTAGATGTAGCCGAGTGCAAATATAATATCTTTATATAGAGAGGTATAAATGTGAGAATACATAGAGATTATATGTCCTTGGTATTCTTGTAACAGTAACTCAGGTGTATAGCCGGCAGCTAGAGATACTTCAGGCTGGTCTACATGGCCCAGTTGTGTTTATGGTGTAGCATAGTGGCTCAGTGGTTAGCACTTCTGCCTCACAGCACTGGGGTCATGAGTTCAATTCCCGACCATGGCCTTATCTGTGTGGAGGTTGTATGTTCTCCCCGTGTTTGCGTGGGTTTCCTCCAGTTTCCTTCCACACTCAAAAAACATACTGGTAGGTTAATTGGCTGATAACAAATTGACCCTAGTCTCTGTCTGTATGTGTTAGGGAATTTAGACTGTAAGCCCCAATGGGGCAGGGACTGATCTGAGTTCTCTGTACAGCGCTGCGGAATTAGTGGCGTTATATAAATAAATGGTGATGATGATGATACTTCAGCCTGTTCTACATGGCCCACTTCTGTGTACCTTTTTGGTCAACTGTGATCTATACTGTGTTTAAAAAAGGCAACAATAAATATAAATATTTATCCGGTACTAAAAGAGACTGCTCAGACTAGGTACCAACGCTGGGGATCTGCACCCCAAAAAAATATATATAAACAACCACAGTATGCGATGGTATACCAAGTCAGCCGTGAAGTACTTGTGCACACAAGGATATTTTAAAACATTTTATTAAAACAATATATAAACCACATAAAATTGGTAAAGAGATTCTAACCACATAATAACATGTAAACTTGCATCAGTGCCACACAGGACAAAACTCAACGTAGGTGCACCTACAAAAATTGTCCAAATGTGTATTTTGCACATGTAGTGCTATCCGGCTCTCACTATTCCACGCTTGTAGCAATGAAGGGGCGCTTCCTCTCGACGTTCTACCGACGTCACTGTGGTGCGCACCAGTTTCCTCAGAGGAAATCACCTTTAAGGGGATGAAACGCGTCAGGTAAGACACAGCAGCTACATAGTTGCCATTCAAGATTCAGTGCCCATTATGATTCCGGTCTAAGAAGAAATTTTATACTCTCTTGATACAAATCGTAACGGAGGTTCAACTGGTGCGCACCACAGTGATGTCGGTAGAGCGTCGAGAGGAAGCGCCCTTCATTGCTACAAGCGTGGAATAGTGAGAGCACACTACGGAGGTTTGGTTTTCCGGATACACTCAGTAATAAGAGGGAGAACATTCTTACTACAGGATCCTCAATTGAATGCAGGTACTGGTCCATATGTACATCGCCAGGAATCTGGTAAGAGACTTGTGTTTTATCCTGCACGGAATGAAAAGAGATCCGCTCTACAGCGGTGTAGTATTTCTCCTCTGAATTATACAATAACAGCTCCACACCACAGTGACTCACGCAATGTAATTTGATTGGTGAAGACCCTCCTACGTTTAACACAATATAACGGGAGTACATAGCTAAAAGTAGCCGGATAGCACTACATGTGCAAAATACACTTTTGGACAATTTTTGTAGGTGCACCTACGTTGAGTTTTGTCCTGTGTGGCACTGATGCAAGTTCACATGTTATTATGTGGTTAGAATCTCTTTACCAATTTTATGTGGTTTATATATTGTTTTAATAAAATGTTTTAAAATATCCTTGTGTGCACAAGTACTTGACGGCAGACTTGGTATACCATCGCATACTGTGGTTGTTTACATCCAAAAAAGGGGTTGCTCATTATTGGACAGCCCCCGCCTTAAAAATAAATAAATCCCCATGTATAAAATAAAGGGTGGTCTCGCCAGGGAACCCCCTTCTTATTAGGAGCCGAGAGCCACTGGAGCACCATCTATAGTTATTCACTAGCAAAGACCTGTGAATGGCTTGTAGTACTTGCAGTTTCCCAACAGGTGGCAGTGTGATTTGGCTCCTATATTCAGGTAGTGGTGGGAACTCTGATAATTATTATATGAGTTTGTCCAAAAAGTAGACTACAAAAAGCACAAGTAAAAGTACAAAGTCACTTAGATAAACTTTACAAGTATTTATATTACATTTAAGGCATCAACACCAGAGATGATGTGCTGAATGCTGAATATGCTCTATATGACACAAATATCCATTAACAGTTCAAATAGCAAAACAGGAAGAAATAAGAAAGAATTTCTATCTAACTTTCCATATGTCCTAGGAACATAAGAGATCCATACTGAACATAACATGGATGATATCCATAGTACTGGTTGATGGGCATATAACTGTATATACATCTGATAATAGGTAATGATGGACGTACGTCTGATGATAGGTAATAATGCACATACGTCTGATGATAGGTGATGACGGACATACGTCTGATGATAGGCGATGACGGACGTACGTCTGATGATAGGTCATGATGGACATACGTCTGATGATAGGCGATGACGGACGTACGTCTGATGATAGGTAATAATGCACGTACGTCTGATGATAGGTGATGATGGACGTACGTCTGATGATAGGCGATGATGGACGTACGTCTGATGATAGGCGATGATGGACGTGCGTCTGATGATAGGCGATGATGGACGTGCGTCTGATGATAGGCGATGATGGACGTGCGTCTGATGATAGGCGATGATGGACGTGCGTCTGATGATAGGCGATGATGGACGTGCGTCTGATGATAGGCAATGATGGGGACGTACGTCTGATGATAGGTAATGATGGACGTACGTCTGATGATAGGTAATGATGGACGTACGTCTGATGATAGGTAATAATGCACGTACGTCTGATGATAGGTAATGATGGACATACGTCTGATGATAGGTAATGATGGACATACGTCTGATGATAGGTAATGATGCACTTACGTCTGATGATCGGTAATAATGGACATACGTCTGATGATAGGTCATGATGGACGTATATATGATGATAGGGTAATAAATATGGACATAGAACTGCTGATGTCATATTACTGGGCATAGTTCTGATGGTACTGTATATTGGGAAGCCTTGATAGACATAAAAGGTGCTAATAGGTATATCAATGGAACATTCCCTCTAAATTTTTTTACCAATTCCTCCAGCTCCGTCACTACCACCAGTTAGCTAAAACTCGCCTCTCCTCTCGTCCCCTTACCACGTTTGAAAATCTCCGTTTCCGCCAGTCTTCTACACATGGCCTTATCTCAACCCTGTACCATGAACTAGCCCCACCTACTACCGACCTTAGAGATTCACATGAACTGGCCTGGGAACGTGATTTTGGTGAAACTCTCCTGAGCGAAGAATGGTCAGAAATATATGAGAACGCTGCCTCCAGTTCAATCTGTGTTAAAATAAAAGAGAATGTGTACAAGGTGCTGTACCGATGGTACTATGTTCCCTCCTGGATTCATAAAATTCTCCCAGACTCTTCTGATCGCTGTTGGCGAGGGTGCTCCCATGAGGGTAACTTTATCCATATATGGTGGTCCTGTCCCAAACTGCCAAATTTCTGGGCAGAGATTAAACAACTGATCCAATCAGTACTCCAGGTAACTATACCGCTGGAACCTAAATTCTTTCTCCTACCTCTGGGGGCGCCCACAGCGACTCGTCACCAGAATAAGCTGGTTAGACATATCCTGTCGGCGGCTACCTGCCAAATTGCAGCAGATTGGCGGAAGCAGTCTCCTCCATCGCTCCAGGCTATTATTAACAGAGTTTGGCAAGTCCAACGGTTATAATATATGACTAGCATCGTTAACAGATCCTCTAGATCCTTCACTATGGTGTGGGACCCATGGCTCTCGTTCTTTCAGGCTTACTCCCCTTTCACTTGGCGTTATACCTCCTTTAGTCCGTCCTCCTCCCATTAATCTTCTCTTCTCCCTTCCTCCTTACTCCTCCACTCTACTATGTGCTAACCTCTCTTCCTTACTCCCTTCTTCAATTCCCTCTTTCCTAACATTCTTCTTCTTCATTCTCTGTCATTTCTTTTAAAAACAAAAAATCTTCCTGGTCATTCTCAAATATATAAAATTTGTTACCATTGCACTGTTTTCCTATGATGTTACGCTGGACGTGCCTCATGTTCTCTAGTGCTGTATATGCTCATTTTTCTCTTGTGTTGGTTATACTACTGTTTGACCTTTGCAAAAATAAAAAGAAATAAAAAAAAAGGTATATCACTGGGTATCCCGCTGATGGGTGTATCCCTGACAGTATTACTAGTACTAGTCCTAGTCCTACTATTTGCAAAATGATTAAAGCTGGCCGTATTACTGAAAATACCGCTACTACTGGACATATAGTCAGTGCTGACATTTAATATATTCCCGAATCATGTGACTGTGATCATGTGATGACTGTGATTGTGGCTGCATAATTACACTGCCCTCTACTGGTCTTATGGCATAATTGAACAATATAAGATGTAGAAAATGTGCTTTTTAATAAATTTATTGCTTTCATTTTAACCGTACTCAGGCCCGGCGCTCCCATTAGGCAAGGTTAGGCACTTGCCTAGGGCGCCGGGCTCTGGAGGGCGCCTGGAGGGCGCCACAGAATACTAAATGACTTTAAAACTGTGCGGCGACCGCTGACCATACCTGTCACGGCCGCCGCACAGCATTCAGATGCACGGGGAGGGGGGAAGAGGCTATTTTGTCACCACCGCCGCCTCTCTGCTCTGTCTCCTCCCCTCCACTTACTAGTGTCAGTGATTGGAGGGGAGGAGACGGAGCAGAGAGGCGGCGGTGGTGAGACAAGGTAAGGAGAGACGGGGTGAGGGAGGAGGAGGGCGGCGATTTTTGCGGGGGGGGGGGGGGCGGCGATTTTTGCGGGGGGACGCCGCTTTTTTAAAAATGCCTAGGGCGCCGTGGACCCTAGCACCGGCCCTGACCGTACTTACTATACATTATATTTATTATGAGGTCCAGTAACCATAAGCACCAAGCCAGAAGACCCTGCCCCCTCTGGAGCAAGAGAGGAGGGGGCAATAGTCAGACAAACATTCTCTAAATGCTTTAAAGACACCAGTGTGGGTGGACATTGGGAGGGAGACTCAATTAGTGCATATTGCAGGATAAGAAAAAACTAGAAAGTTACAATACATTATATAAACTGCAAATATGGTTCTATTATAATTACTATAACACTTTACATAATATAAAAATTTCATCTTGTAAGAGACACAGTATAAAAATGTTGACTCATTACCACAAACAGAAGATGCCTGATGCAAGGTGCGATGAGCATAGATTGGATTCATTTAGAAGGAAATGCCAAATATGTAGAAACAAGATTTATTTTCTCTTAAACATACAATTTAATCTCAGCAGTAAAACGTTTTGTGTCTGTAGAGCATCTCTTCTCTATTCCCTTTACTATACACAGAGATGCATACACCACCTAGTGTAGCATATCGCACGTGAGATCGCTCTGTGCATGCCCAGTAAGTGGGCGCACGCATATATCTGTGTGATCCTGGCACATACACCCCCTCTGCTACTAGAGAGGCGGGACAGGGAAGGGAATTGTAAAGCGCTACAGAATCTGCTGGCGCTATATGAATAAATGTTGATGAAGGGCCGTCTAACACTGACTACAGCATAGGCGTGTTCAGATAAACATGAAACATGCAGACCTGCAGAAACGCGCATATAGGTACGCTAGGAGGCTATGGAGCAGGTGTAAATACTCTCTGCGTACGATGACTCGTCGCAAACCAGGCGCATCTGGAGACGCAGACAGCTCTGCGTATTGGTGGAAATACGCTTGTTTTCTGTGCTCTTTTTTAACAAGTAATTTACTCCAATTTTGCAATTAAGTCTGCATTAGTTTCCACGTGGAGAATAGACGTCATTCATAGGAAGTAAAACAGAGCTATTATTGTGTCATCAACAAACCGTCCTTTCCCTTTGACAGAGAGGCAGCTTTGCAGGGTAATTACTGCTGAATGAAACAACTCACAGATCTGTACATTGTGATCCAACAATACAGGGCTCACTAAGCTCCCAGGCAGGCCGGCGCTGTACTGCACCGTGCAGGGTATTCATTTACTTTCCAAAAATACCATCAGCTGTTCGTGCAGAGTCATTGCCTCTGTCCTGCAGGCTGCCACGCACCCCTCCCCATCCATACTGCTGCTCTGCATTACAACACAAGCACTTACCTTGGAAGACCACCGAGCAGTAGGTGTCACTGATGTCTGAGTCTGGGGTCTGCACATTCTCAGCATGGAGGATGAAGACCCTCAGCATTGCTGCTGCTTGTGGCTCTGTCCCCCGGGTACAAAGTGCTGGGAGCTCTCAGCCTCCCTCTCTCTCCGTCCACTACTGAGATCTCCTGGCATCTGTCACACAGACCGGCTGCTACAAACTGCTCACACAGGAGTGGGACTCAAACCAAATTGGGCATCACATTATTGTTGTTTTTTTAAAACAGAATTTTTATTGGGTTCTCAGGTTACCATTATACAAGCAGCGCAAATCAGGCATTAATACAAACACAGATACATAAATGACAATAACAGATCTACAAATAAATGTATTGTACAGTGCTGGGTAATAAGGTGACGGTACATAAATGAACGATAATTAAATAAAAACAGGGGCATGTAGAATTGAGCAGGGACTCACTATCCAAAAGGCTGCAGCTTAGGGAGTGAGGCTTTTGGGGGGAGCGCAAGATTATTGAGGGTGTAAAATTGTGACAGGGAGAGAAATAAACTGAATTTCGCTTTAAAATATATGAGAATAGTTCTCCAGAGTAAAAAGAAAAATTTAGTAAGGTTCTAATCTCAATGTATTCCGATGGTAAAGGCTGAAGACAACGAGTCACCCTCAGGTGAGCGAGTTAGGTTAGAGAGTAGGAGACACAAGGATGGTGACAGGTGCTGTAGCCATCGTCCTTCCACCCTCAGTAACGCCCTATTTACGTCTCCGTTTTCTCACTAAGACGCATATGTAATAAAGCACGATAGTGCTTTTAACGGGTCATTAAGGTCCCACAGTGTCCTCCGCAAATTTATTAAGGGGGCATCGCAGCAGATATCATGGATATCTGCTGCTTTGCATTCCTCTTCGTTTTTGGGAGCAGTCACCATTCAACAGAATGGTGACTGCTCCTGGCCGCAATCTAACAAGTCCTGAAAAAACATTCGTACATCATCCTAATTGAAGAAATCTAATGCTGTCAGCTCTGCTCCGGAGAGCAGAGCTGGACAACGCATGTGTGGAGGGATCACATGATCCCTCCCTGTCACTCAGCGCTCTCTCTCTGCAACTATCGTTGCAGAGACAGAGAGGGGATCTGTGTGCGCATGTCCAGTTCTTGGAACTGGACATGCGCAATTGAAGAGTGAAGAGAAGACCCGGAGACAGCGCTTCCGAAGAAGGGGGGTAAGTATAATTTTTTTTATCACTGAAACAGCAGTTTTTCGGAACTGCTGTTTCTGTGCAGGGCTGTACATAAATGTGAGAAGTAGTTCAATCCTTATCATTGCGATAAGGATTGAAAACTACTTTTCACTTTATGTGAATATTGATATAAAGCCCTGAAATGAAAACACAATGAGTAACAGAAACTGCCGGTTTTATACAGCCAACTGAAGCTTGGTGGGAAAGAGACTGAATCTTAATTTAAAGATTTGCTTTAACACTGTACCGTCGTGGAAGGCAAGGGGGCGATAAGGACGTATTAGTCTAGGGCGGACCCATAATCACGCCCTGGTACTGATGCTCTATGAAAACGTTATACAGTAACGAGGAGTCAGTATAGGAAGGATCTGTCCTCCAACATCTATTATTTATAGATGGTCTTTGTACAGATGGGATTATACCAGATGGGTACGTCAGTCCTTTCATGTCATATGGGGACAGTTTGTGTCATTCACAAACATGTGTTACAGATTCTGTGTCACAACATCACTGTATGTAACTGTTATCTGCCTCACCGCAAACCATTGTAATACTATACAGAACGGCCAACTTCAAGATTCATTTTACGGTGGGATTATCTGTGTTTGATTGTGTGCTTCTGTTTAGTAAAATATTAAGTATGTCTCTATATAGCCAGTATACCTCCATATAGCCTTATATCCAGTATACCTCCATATAGCCTCACACCCCCCCACATAGCCAGTATACCTCCATATAGCCTCACACCCCCCCACATAGCCAGTATACCTCCATATAGCCGCACACCCCCCCACATAGCCAGTATACCTCCATATAGCCTCACATCCCCCCACATAGCCAGTATACCTCCATATAGCCTCACACACCACATATCCAGTATACCTCCATATAGCCTCACACATCACATAGCCAGTATACCTCCATATAGCCTCACACACCCCCACATAGCCAGTATACCTCCATATAGCCTCACACCCCCCCCCCACATAGCCAGTATACCTCCATATAGCCTCACACCCCCCCACATAGCCAGTATACCTCCATATAGCCTCACACCCCCCCACATAGCCAGTATACCTCCATATAGCCTCACACACATCACATATCCAGTATACCTCCATATAGCCTCACACACCACATAGCCAGTATACCTCCATATAGCCTCACACATCACATAGCCAGTATACCTCCATATAGCCTCACACCATCACATAGCCAGTATACCTCCATATAGCCTCACACCATCACATAGCCAGTATACCTCCATATAGCCTCACACCATCACATAGCCAGTATACCTCCATATAGCCTCACACCATCACATAGCCAGTATACCTCCATATAGCCTCACACACCCCCACATAGCCAGTATACCTCCATATAGCCTCACACCACCACATAGCCAGTATACCTCCATATAGCCTCACACACCCCCACATAGCCAGTATACCTCCATATAGCCTCACACACCCCCACATAGCCAGTATACCTCCATATAGCCTCACACACCCCCACATAGCCAGTATACCTCCATATAGCCTCACACCACCACATAGCCAGTATACCTCCATATAGCCTCACACTATCACATAGCCAGTATACCTCCATATAGCCTCACACCATCACATAGCCAGTATACCTCCATATAGCCTCACACTATCACATAGCCAGTATACCTCCATATAGCCTCACACTATCACATAGCCAGTATACCTCCATATAGCCTCACACCATCACATAGCCAGTATACCTCCATATAGCCTCACACCATCACATAGCCAGTATACCTCCATATAGCCTAACACCATCACATAGCCAGTATACCTCCATATAGCCTCACACATCACATAGCCAGTATACCTCCATATAGCCTCACACACCACATAGCCAGTATACCTCCATATAGCCTCACACCATCACATAGCCAGTATACCTCCATATAGTCTCACACACATCACATAGCCAGTATACCTCCATATAGCCTTATATCCAGTATACCTCCATATAGCCTCACACCCCCCCACATAGCCAGTATACCTCCATATAGCCTCACACCCCCCCCCCCCCACATAGCCAGTATACCTCCATATAGCCTCACACCCCCCCACATAGCCAGTATACCTCCATATAGCCTCACATCCCCCCACATAGCCAGTATACCTCCATATAGCCTCACACACCACATATCCAGTATACCTCCATATAGCCTCACACATCACATAGCCAGTATACCTCCATATAGCCTCACACCCCCCCACATAGCCAGTATACCTCCATATAGCCTCACACCCCCCCCCCCACATAGCCAGTATACCTCCATATAGCCTCACACCCCCCCACATAGCCAGTATACCTCCATATAGCCTCACACCCCCCCACATAGCCAGTATACCTCCATATAGCCTCACACACCACATAGCCAGTATACCTCCATATAGCCTCACACATCACATAGCCAGTATACCTCCATATAGCCTCACACCATCACATAGCCAGTATACCTCCATATAGCCTCACACCCCCCCACATATCCAGTATACCTCCATATAGCCTCACACACCACATAGCCAGTATACCTCCATATAGCCTCACACATCACATAGCCAGTATACCTCCATATAGCCTCACACCATCACATAGCCAGTATACCTCCATATAGCCTCACACCATCACATAGCCAGTATACCTCCATATAGCCTCACACCATCACATAGCCAGTATACCTCCATATAGCCTCACACCCCCCCCCACATAGCCAGTATACCTCCATATAGCCTCACACCACCACATAGCCAGTATACCTCCATATAGCCTCACACTATCACATAGCCAGTATACCTCCATATAGCCTCACACCATCACATAGCCAGTATACCTCCATATAGCCTCACACCATCACATAGCCAGTATACCTCCATATAGCCTCACACCATCACATAGCCAGTATACCTCCATATAGCCTCACACATCACATAGCCAGTATACCTCCATATAGCCTCACACACCACATAGCCAGTATACCTCCATATAGCCTCACACCATCACATAGCCAGTATACCTCCATATAGCCTCACACCCCCCCACATAGCCAGTATACCTCCATATAGCCTCACACCATCACATAGCCAGTATACCTCCATATAGCCTCACACCCCCCCACATAGCCAGTATACCTCCATATAGTCTCACACACATCACATAGCCAGTATACCTCCATATAGCCTCATACATCACATATCCAGTATACCTCCATATAGCCTCACACTATCACATAGCCAGTATACCTCCATATAGCCTCACACACATCACATATCCAGTATACCTCCATATAGCCTCACACCCCCCCCCCACATAGCCAGTATACCTCCATATAGTCTCACACCATCACATAGCCAGTATACCTCCATATAGCCTCACACTATCACATAGCCAGTATACCTCCATATAGTCTCACACACATCACATAGCCAGTATACCTCCATATAGCCTCACACCCCCCCACATAGCCAGTATACCTCCATATAGCCTCATACATCACATAGCCAGTATACCTCCATATAGCCTCACACACATCACATGTCCAGTATACCTCCATATAGCCTCACACCCCCCACATAGCCAGTATACCTCCATATAGCCTCACACTATCACATAGCCAGTATACCTCCATATAGCCTCACACCCCCCCACATAGCCAGTATACCTCCATATAGCCTCACACACATCACATATCCAGTATACCTCCATATAGCCTCACACACCACATAGCCAGTATACCTCCATATAGTCTCACACACCACATAGCCAGTATACCTCCATATAGCCTCACACACCACATAGCCAGTATACCTCCATATAGCCTCACACCATCACATAGCCAGTATACCTCCATATAGCCTCACACACCACATAGCCAGTATACCTCCATATAGCCTCACACATCACATAGCCAGTATACCTCCATATAGCCTCACACATCACATAGCCAGTATACCTCCATATAGCCTCACACACCACATAGCCAGTATACCTCCATATAGCCTCACACCATCACATAGCCAGTATACCTCCATATAGCCTCACACATCACATAGCCAGTATACCTCCATATAGTCTCACACACATCACATAGCCAGTATACCTCCATATAGCCTCATACATCACATATCCAGTATACCTCCATATAGCCTCACACTATCACATAGCCAGTATACCTCCATATAGCCTCACACACATCACATATCCAGTATACCTCCATATAGCCTCACACCCCCCCCCCACATAGCCAGTATACCTCCATATAGTCTCACACCATCACATAGCCAGTATACCTCCATATAGCCTCACACTATCACATAGCCAGTATACCTCCATATAGCCTCACACCCCCCCACATAGCCAGTATACCTCCATATAGCCTCACACACATCACATATCCAGTATACCTCCATATAGCCTCACACACCACATAGCCAGTATACCTCCATATAGCCTCATACATCACATAGCCAGTATACCTCCATATAGCCTCACACACCACATAGCCAGTATACCTCCATATAGCCTCACACACACCACATATCCAGTATACCTCCATATAGCCTCACACACCATCACATAGCCAGTATACCTCCATATAGTCTCACACATCACATAGCCAGTATACCTCCATATAGCCTCACACATCACATATCCAGTATACCTCCATATAGCCTCACACCCCCCCACATAGCCAGTATACCTCCATATAGCCTCACACCCCACCACATAGCCAGTATACCTCCATATAGCCTCACACATCACATAGCCAGTATACCTCCATATAGTCTCACACATCACATAGCCAGTATACCTCCATATAGCCTCACACCCCACCACATAGCCAGTATACCTCCATATAGTCTCACACATCACATAGCCAGTATACCTCCATATAGCCTCACACCCCCCACATAGCCAGTATACCTCCATATAGCCTCACACACCACCACATAGCCAGTATACCTCCATATAGCCTCACACCACCACATAGCCAGTATACCTCCATATAGCCTCACACCATCACATAGCCAGTATACCTCCATATAGCCTCACACCACCACATAGCCAGTATACCTCCATATAGTCTCACACCATCACATAGCCAGTATACCTCCATATAGCCTCACACCACCACATAGCCAGTATACCTCCATATAGCCTCACATATCCAGTATACCTCCATATAGCCTCACACCACCACATAGCCAGTATACCTCCATATAGCCTCACACATCACATAGCCAGTATACCTCCATATAGCCTCACACACATCACATATCCAGTATACCTCCATATAGCCTCACACCATCACATAGCCAGTATACCTCCATATAGCCTCACACCATCACATAGCCAGTATACCTCCATATAGCCTCACACCCCCCCACATAGCCAGTATACCTCCATATAGCCTCACACCCCCCCACATAGCCAGTATACCTCCATATAGCCTCACACCATCACATAGCCAGTATACCTCCATATAGCCTCACACACCCCCACATAGCCAGTATACCTCCATATAGCCTCACACCCCCCCACATAGCCAGTATACCTCCATATAGCCTCACACCATCACATAGCCAGTATACCTCCATATAGCCTCACACCCCCCCACATAGCCAGTATACCTCCATATAGCCTCACACCCCCCCACATAGCCAGTATACCTCCATATAGCCTCACACCACCACATATCCAGTATACCTCCATATAGTCTCACACCACCACATAGCCAGTATACCTCCATATAGCCTCACACCATCACATAGCCAGTATACCTCCATATAGCCTCACACCCCCCCACATAGCCAGTATACCTCCATATAGCCTCACACCACCACATAGCCAGTATACCTCCATATAGCCTCACACTATCACATAGCCAGTATACCTCCATATAGCCTCACACCATCACATAGCCAGTATACCTCCATATAGCCTCACACCATCACATAGCCAGTATACCTCCATATAGCCTCACACCATCACATAGCCAGTATACCTCCATATAGCCTCACACCATCACATAGCCAGTATACCTCCATATAGCCTCACACATCACATATCCAGTATACCTCCATATAGCCTCACATCCCCCCACATAGCCAGTATACCTCCATATAGCCTCACACTATCACATAGCCAGTATACCTCCATATAGCCTCACACACCATCACATAGCCAGTATACCTCCATATAGCCTCACACTATCACATAGCCAGTATACCTCCATATAGCCTCACACCCCCCCACATAGCCAGTATACCTCCATATAGCCTCACACACATCACATATCCAGTATACCTCCATATAGCCTCACACACCACATAGCCAGTATACCTCCATATAGCCTCACACATCACATAGCCAGTATACCTCCATATAGCCTCACACCATCACATAGCCAGTATACCTCCATATAGCCTCACACCATCACATAGCCAGTATACCTCCATATAGCCTCACACACCATCACATAGCCAGTATACCTCCATATAGCCTCACACCATCACATAGCCAGTATACCTCCATATAGCCTCACACACCATCACATAGCCAGTATACCTCCATATAGCCTCACACCATCACATAGCCAGTATACCTCCATATAGTCTCACACACATCACATAGCCAGTATACCTCCATATAGCCTCACACCATCACATAGCCAGTATACCTCCATATAGCCTCACACCCCCCCACATAGCCAGTATACCTCCATATAGCCTCACACACCACATAGCCAGTATACCTCCATATAGCCTCACACCATCACATAGCCA
Source organism: Mixophyes australis (assembly GCA_036250195.1). Taxonomy (NCBI): domain Eukaryota; kingdom Metazoa; phylum Chordata; class Amphibia; order Anura; family Limnodynastidae; genus Mixophyes; species Mixophyes australis. Next base: position 491,488,831 of record JAVHZZ010000001.1, read on the forward strand.
GTATACCTCCATATAGCCTCACACACCCCCACATAGCCAGTATACCTCCATATAGCCTCACACCCCCCCACATAGCCAGTATACCTCCATATAGCCTCACACCATCACATAGCCAGTATACCTCCATATAGCCTCACACCCCCCCACATAGCCAGTATACCTCCATATAGCCTCACACCCCCCCACATAGCCAGTATACCTCCATATAGCCTCACACCACCACATATCCAGTATACCTCCATATAGTCTCACACCACCACATAGCCAGTATACCTCCATATAGCCTCACACCATCACATAGCCAGTATACCGCCATATAGCCTCACACCCCCCCACATAGCCAGTATACCTCCATATAGCCTCACACCACCACATAGCCAGTATACCTCCATATAGCCTCACACTATCACATAGCCAGTATACCTCCATATAGCCTCACACCATCACATAGCCAGTATACCTCCATATAGCCTCACACCATCACATAGCCAGTATACCTCCATATAGCCTCACACCATCACATAGCCAGTATACCTCCATATAGCCTCACACCATCACATAGCCAGTATACCTCCATATAGCCTCACACATCACATATCCAGTATACCTCCATATAGCCTCACACCCCCCCACATAGCCAGTATACCTCCATATAGCCTCACACTATCACATAGCCAGTATACCTCCATATAGCCTCACACCCCCCCACATAGCCAGTATACCTCCATATAGCCTCACACCATCACATAGCCAGTATACCTCCATATAGCCTCACACCATCACATAGCCAGTATACCTCCATATAGCCTCACACATCCAGTATACCTCCATATAGCCTCACACACCCCCACATAGCCAGTATACCTCCATATAGCCTCACACCACCACATAGCCAGTATACCTCCATATAGCCTCACACCATCACATAGCCAGTATACCTCCATATAGCCTCACACCACCACATAGCCAGTATACCTCCATATAGCCTCACACTATCACATAGCCAGTATACCTCCATATAGCCTCACACGCATCACAAAGCCAGTATACCTCCATATAGCCTCACACACCACCACATAGCCAGTATACCTCCATATAGCCTCACACCATCACATAGCCAGTATACCTCCATATAGCCTCACACCATCACATATCCAGTATACCTCCATATAGCCTCACACCATCACATAGCCAGTATACCTCCATATAGCCTCACACCATCACATAGCCAGTATACCTCCATATAGCCTCACACCATCACATAGCCAGTATACCTCCATATAGCCTCACACCATCACATAGCCAGTATACCTCCATATAGCCTCACACCATCACATAGCCAGTATACCTCCATATAGCCTCACACCATCACATAGCCAGTATACCTCCATATAGCCTCACACCATCACATAGCCAGTATACCTCCATATAGCCTCACACCATCACATAGCCAGTATACCTCCATATAGCCTCACACCATCACATAGCCAGTATACCTCCATATAGCCTCACACCATCACATAGCCAGTATACCTCCATATAGCCTCACACCATCACATAGCCAGTATACCTCCATATTGTTACGAGCCGCGGCAGTGCCCAGCCGCCGCGACTCTCTTACCTGCGTCCCGGCCGTCGCTATGGCGACCGGGACATCACTTCCACCCATGACCCGGCCATTGCCGGGGCAACGGTTGGACGCTTCAGCGCTGCGTCCCGGCAATGAGAAGCCGGGCGCATGCGCTCATCAAATGTTACTAGCCTGCGGGCTAATGAATTTAGGTGCAGGGGGGCTGGGTACTATCAGAGCCAGGCTCTGATTGGCTGTCCTCACTATTTAACGCAATGAGGTCTGCTACCTCATTGCCGGTTATAGCTTCTGCCTCCCAGTCTGCTGACCTGCTGTTCCTGCTCCTGTGTATTGATATTCTGCTGATCTCTCGTCATGACCCTTGGCTTGGATTTGGACTTCGCTTGTGTATCCCGTGACCCTGACCTTTGGCCTGTTTACCGTTTCTCCTGTTTGCCTGTGACCCTTGACCCCGGCTTGTTAACTGGAATTGCAACCTGCTGCCGGCCCTTGACCTCTGCGTGTACCTCACTCTGCTTGCCTGGGTTCTCCCCAGCCGGTACACACTTTACGACCCTCTGTCAGTCTGCAGCCCAGTCTGTCCCCACCATCATGGGCTCCAGTGAACACCTGATTGGCAGAGTAGACTCCGGGTTGTGTTGTGCCGGCTGGAGGGGTTCCTAACATTATAACCGGCCCACACACGGAGACGAGCTTGGAATGGATGCAAGCGGATCCACACTGTCTCCGGCACAAGCCCTAGCAGGCCATGTTGAGTCCTTGTATCAAATGATCCAGGGTTTGGCTGAGCGTTTGTCCGTTCAAGAAGAAGCCGCAAAAACTTCACCACCCACTCCGAGTTCCACCTGTGAACCCAAGATGAATTTGCCGGATCGATTCTCTGGAAATAGATCCGTTTCGGAATTTCAGGGAGAGCTGCAAGCTCTATTTCCGGTTGAGACCCCGCTCCTCCGGTTCAGAGCAATAAAGAGTCGGGATTATCATTTCCCTCCTACAAGGTGACCCCCAGTCCTGGGCCTTTTCTTTGCCACAGACCAGTCCTGCCATGCAGTCCGTAGACGCTTTCTTTGAGGCATTAGGTCTACTATATGATGACCCGGATCGAATGGCCTCCGTGGAAGCTCATCTACGTGCCTTGAAACAAGGCCGGCGGTCGGCAGAGGAATACTGCGCTGAATTCCGTAGATGGTCACCTGATAGTGGATGGAATGACCCCGCCTTACGTAGTCCGTTCCGTCTCGGCCTGTCGGAACAGATTAAAGACTCTTTGGTGCAATACCCGTCTCCTACCTCTCTGGAGGATCTGATGCACCTCTCCATTAAAATCGACAAGAGATTTAAAGAGCGGAAAACCGAAAAGGAGGCATCTTCACCTCCATCTGCCTTCATTCCTGTTTCCACGGATGGTGAGGAACCTATGCAATTAGTAGCGTATCGTCTCTCCCCTGAGGAAAGAGACAGGAGACGATCACATGGCCTATGTCTCTATTGTGGCACAAAAGGCCACTTCTCCCGTTCCTGCCCAAATAAGCCGGGAAAAGAGCATACCTAGGAAACAAGGGGAAAGTTCACCTAGGTCTGCAGATTATCTCCCCGAAAAATGCTGTCTTGATCCCTGCACAGCTCACGTTCAGTGCTCGTTGTGTGGACCTGTCGGCCTTCATTGATAGTGGAGCTGCAGGTAACTTCATTGACATCGGGTTCACCCGCGCTGCTGAAATTCCTATGGTAAAACTCAAGTCTGCTATTACTGTCTGTGGCTTAGATGGAAGTCCGTTACCTGGTGGCAAGATTTCTTGGGAGACCCCGCCACTACAGTTGAATATCGGAGCTCTCCATTCAGAGTCAATAACCTTCTTCTTGATCGATTGTTCGTCGGTTCCCTTGATCCTGGGCCACCCATGGCTTTCCCGTCATAACCCTGTCATGGACTGGGTAAAAGGAGAAATTGTCCAGTGGAGCTCTTATTGTACACAGTCCTGCTTGTCACTGCCTCTGCGGGTGAATCAGTCTATTCCGGAGCAGCTTCCCTCACAATATCATGAGTTCTGGGATGTGTTCTCCAAGAAGGCTGCTGACACTTTACCACCACACCTTGACTTCGACTGTGCCATCAAGCTTATTCCTGGTTCCAAGCTACCTAAGGGGCGCCTGTACTCTCTCTCTGGTCCAGAGACCAAAGCCATGCAGGAATATATTGAAGAAAACCTGGAGAAAGGCTTCATCAGGCCATCTAAATCTCCCATAGGAGCAGGATGCTTCTTTGTATCCAAAAAAGACGGAGGACTAAGACCAGGGGTGGGCAAACCAGTCCTCAAGGGCCATATAACAGTTCATGTTTTTAGGATTTCTTTAATCATGCACAGCTGAGTTAATCTATTTGGCTGGGTCAGTAATTATCCCAGCTGTTTCTACAGACAGAAATCCTAAAAACATGAACTGTTATATGGCCCTTGAGGACTGGTTTGCCCACCCCTGACTAAGACCCTGTATTGATTACCGGGGATTGAATCTTATCACAATCAAGAACACCTATCCCCTTCCGCTCATCTCAGTATTATTTGATCAGTTGAGAGGTGCTACTGTCTTCTCAAAAATCGACCTTCGTGGAGCGTATAACCTCATCCGCATCAAGGAAGGAGACGAGTGGAAGACGGCATTCAATACGCACTCTGGCCATTACGAGTATCTGGTCATGCCGTTTGGTCTTAGCAATGCACCTGCAGTGTTTCAGGACTTGATCAATGAGGTTCTTCGGGACTTCCTTGGTTGTTTCGTGGTCGTCTATTTAGATGATATCCTCATCTATTCTAGATCTTTGTCCGTACATCAGAATCACGTCAAACAAGTTCTACGAAGATTGCGAGAGAACCACCTTTATGCCAAGCTGGAAAAGTGTGAGTTTGAGGTGCAGAAGGTATCCTTTTTAGGTTACATAATCTCTTCTGAGGGATTCTCCATGGATCCAACTAAGGTTCAGGCTATTTTGGATTGGGTGCAACCAAACAACCTTAAGGCGGTGCAGAGGTTTCTGGGCTTCTCCAACTATTAAAGAAGATTCATTCATTGCTTTGCGGACATCGTGGCTCCCATTGTCGCCCTAACCCGTAAAGGAATGGATCCAACTAATTGGTCGCCCCAAGCAGGAGCCTCATTCGAAAGCCCGAAAAAAGCCTTTGTCTCCGCTCAGGTACTTAGACACCCAGATCCAGCTAAAGCATTTGTTCTTGAGGTCGACGCCTCTGACGTCGGTGCTGTTGCCATACTATCACAGAAGGATCCTCATACTAATCGTCTACACCCATGTGCCTATTTCTCCCATCAGTTCTCCTCAGCAGAAGCCAACTATGATGTCGGGAATAGAGAACTATTGGCAATCAAATGGGCCTTTGAGGAGTGGCGACACTGGCTGGAGGGTGCTTCACATCAGATCTCTGTCATTACCGACCACAAGAACTTGCAATATATTCAATCGGCCAAACGTCTAAATCCCAGACAGGCCCGTTGGTCGTTATTCTTTACCCGGTTTAATTTCCTGATCACCTATCGACCGGGTTCCAAAAATGTCCGGGCAGATGCTCTGTCCAGAAGTTTCTTAGCACACCACGTTCCAGTTTCAAACCCAGAGCCTATTATTCCTTCTTCCGTAATCCATGCTGGGTTAACCCAGGATCTGAGTATCACACTTCAGAGATTCCAGAGATTAGCCCCTGATACTACTCAGGAGCAACGTCTCTTTGTTCCAGTCCATCTAAGGAAGGCGGTTCTTGCAGAGGCGCATAATAGTAGGTCTGCTGGACACCCTGGAATCCACAAGATGCTGGAAATCCTTTCCCGTACGGTCTGGTGGCCATCCTTGTCCGCTGACGTCAAGAGTCATGTCCTCTCATGTGAGGTTTGTGCCAGAAACAAAGTCCCCAGGACTCGCCCGGTAGGTCAGTTGGTTCCATTGACCATTCCTGCAAAACCTTGGACACATCTGTCCGCACCCCTGTACATGGAGAAGGGCCGGTATTATGTCCACATAAACACATCTTCCTGTAACTTTTCTATGATGTATCACGCCTTCCCTCGTCTGTGCCATCCTCCCTGCCTCTACCAGCCTCTCTGTCCTCATCCTGTCCATGCCATCCTCCCTGCCCTTCCCATGTCTCTACCAGCCTCCCTGCCCTTCACAGGTCTCTACCAGCCTCTCTGCCCTCGGGCTGTCCGTCCCATGTCTCCACCAGCCTCTCTGCCCTCCTCCTGTCTGTGCCATCGTCGCTGCCTTTCCCATATCTCTACCAGCCTCTCTGTCCTCATCCTGTCCATGCCATCCTCCCTGCCCTTCCCATGTCTCTACCAGCCTCCCTGCCCTTCACATGTCTCTACCAGCCTCTCTGCCCTCGGGCTGTCCGTCCCATGTCTCCACCAGCCTCTCTGCCCTCCTCCTGTCTGTGCCATCCTCCCTGCCCTCCTCTCTACGGGTGGGATAAAACTTATAATTCACCCATTGTAAAGTAACAACTTGGTGTAGAATATGTTACAAAAAAACCAAGAAGAAAGTATTTGTTTTATGCAAAAAAATGAATTTTTATTTTGTCACAGGTGGGGCACCGCCCAAAATACTTCTCAGTAACACCCATTTTGTATGTAAAACAAAACCAGTGCTCTTCTATTGCTATATAATCTGTTATCATTTAATGTTAATCTTATTGCAAATTTTATTGTTTATAGCAGATTTGTTTTTAAATTCCACTTTTATCCCTGTTAAAAACACATCTACCATAACTGGAAACTCATAAAAAAAAATTACTACCTCTCACTGGTGTAGGTAACACTGCAAGAATCTGATCAAAATTTACACAATATAATTTTCATTTCATTTTGGACAGTTCTCCATTTTCCCCAACAACCTTCAAAAACATTATTTTCATTGAACCGTCTTCACAGGAGCTCTGTGCAATGCCGGCATATCTGTAGTGTGCAGTCTTCATGGAAGATGTTTTGAACTGTACCAGCAAAAATGTCCCTGCTGTTACATCGGCAACTTCAGGTGGTTATATTTGAATAACACCCAGTCGGGAGGTACGATCTTCAGGTTCAGAATACATTTGGGAGATTCAGTTTGAAAACTTTGATTCTTGGGCACTTGTCATGGCCCTGCAGATAGTGTAGTGACTGTAACTGACCAAACCCAGTTACAGCTTTCCATCTTTGATCCAGTATTTCCTTGTTGTCTTCAGGGGTGATACGTATGATCAACATTTATCAAGTCTTTAGAATTCTCAACATGAAATCTGCGCTGTTTTAATCTGCTCGTCACAGCGCGTTTTACTACGGCTCCTATGCCATCAACCATCCCCATTACCATAAGATGTGGCAAAGAAGTACCATTGTCTCTCCAAACTGAAGTCTTCTTTCATAAAACAAAGTTTCAACATTGTAAATCTATACTTAAATCGGGCTACTGCCCCATTGGAAAATATCTTGATGTAGTAAATTTAACTAATTTTTCAAGTTACAATTATTTTCAGGTAGGTAAATACAGCATCTATCTATCGTACACAATACAATCACTGATCATTGCAAAGGAGCATTTTTTTTTTACTCTTCCCTTGAAGGCCATGTACAAGCAATATAGTGACCCGGTTGTGGTTCCAACGTGCTGACTGTATTTCATTTTGGGTCACTGCAGAGAAATTTTCCACAAAATTGGACTACAGCCTCGCTTTCTTTTAGATGTTCAGTCATGTCAGTGAATGTTAGAGACTGAAATCTTTTAACATAAACATGATTTTTGAATAGAAGTAACTGAATTTAACAAAGAAAAGAAGATTTTTATACTTACGTTAAATCTTTCTTCGATTCCATCTGGGGGACACTGCTACCATGGGGGTTGTATGAGGGCACATGGAGTTGGCACTTAAATAGCCAACAACTAAGTTTGCTGCTGACTCCTCCTCTCTGCAATCCCACAGACCTCAGTAATACTAAAGTCCCAAGAAAAGTCTCAACAACAAACTAATTGTAGAACAGCAAAAGGGAGGGAACGCAGTGTCCCCCAGATGGTATCGGAGAAAGAGATTTAACGCAAGTACAAAAATCTTCTTTTCTCCTTCATCCACTCTGGGGGACACTGTTACCATGGGGACCTTCTAAAGTAGCCCCATAAGGGAGGGAATTATCTGGTCTACTAGCTCGCAAAACACTGCGGCCGAAATTGGCTTCCGCAGACGCAAAAATGTTGAACTAGCAAAACCTCGTAAAGGTATGAACTGCGGACCAGGTCGCCACCCTACCCAGCTGCTCTGCAGATGCTCCATGGTGAGCAGCCCAGGAAGCCCCCATCGCACAAGTAGAGTGCACCGTAAGAACCTGAGGCACAGGTAGATTTCTAGACATAAGTAAGCTTAATCATGGATCTGATCCGACGAGCAATGGCCTGCTTGGTAGACGGCCAACCTCTCCTATGAAATTTATAAAGAACAAAAAAAGAGTCAGTCCTGCAACCAGAAGTCCTGTCCACATAAATCCGTAAAGCCCGGGCCACGTCCAGACTAACAGAGGAAGAAGGCCCAGAAGAAGCAAACCTCTCTCTAAAGGCCGGAACCACTATCTCATGATTTAAATAAAAACCAGGAACCACCCTAGGCAAGACAGTAGGTACAGTCTTATGAACCGTCCTATTCTCATGGAACACCAGATAAAGACCCCTACGGGACAAGGCTCCAAGCTCCGCAACACGTTGGTAGATGAAATGGCTAGCAAAAACACCACCTTCCACGTCAAGAAACGCAGATCAGCTGACTCCAGGTGTTCAAATGTAGGCCGCTGAAGAACCTCAATAACGAAGTTCAAATCCCTCGGGACCAACGGAGGAACGTTGGGAAACTGAACATGAATAACCCCTTGAAGGAAAGTACAAACGTCAGGGAGGAAAGCCAACTGGCACTGAAAGAAAATAGAAAGCGCAGAGACCTGAACTTTCAAAGAACTTAGTCTTAGTCCCATCTCTAACCCATCCTGAAAAAAGACCAGAAAATAACTAATCTGAAAAAGGTAGGGTTATGACACTTCTTCTCTACAGTACATAGATCCTCCACACCTTGTTATAGATCTTAGCCGATACCTGCTTCCGAGCTTTTATGAGGGTCTCCACTACCCTGGAAGAGAACATCCTCTACAGTCAGAGGTTGGCTTCAACAGCCACGCCATTAAAGCCAGCCGAGGCAAGTGCAGGTGGTGTAAATGGTTCTTGACTGAAAAGATTGGGTCTGAGAGGAAAAGCCCAGCCTCACCCTTCCACTAGCAGCAAGATGTTGGCCAATCAGAGCCAACCAAGCCAATTCGGTGCCACCAGAATGATTGGAAAACTTTCCAACAGTACTCGTCTTAGGACCTGAGGAATCCTCGGAATTGGTGGAAAGTGATATCCTAAACAGAAGTCCAACCTCATGGACATTACCTTCCACAGCCAGAGAAACTCTGGTTTTTGCGCAGAATCTTGGAACCTAGTGATCCAGATCTGGCAGGCCCATTTCCAAACTAACTCCTGAAACACCTGAGGATGCAGTTCCCATTCTTCTGGAAGGATTGCATGCCTACTGAGATAATCTGCTTCTAGTTGTTCACTCCGGGAATAAACACTGCCGAAATCGCTGGAACAAACTTCTACACCCACAAGACGACCTGTTCCGCTACCTGCATAGCTTCTGCACTTCTTGTTCCTCCTTGGCAATTTACATATGCCACTGCAGTAACATTGAAGTATTGGAGGTGGACTAGTTTTCCTTGAAGGAGAG